>JAJHZJ010000322.1:15178008-15383008 GCA_023548195.1 Bettongia penicillata ogilbyi
TAAATGCGAAGATCTTTCCCATTCATTAATGGGCTCATGTGACCTGACTGGGATACATGGAAGCCTGAGTCACATGAGTCTGTGGAGGGAGGAGTTTACTGAAGGGGTAAAACAAGAAGGGTGGAATTGGAAGAGGCAGAGCTAGAGCGCAGCTGAGAGGAAATTGGTCAGAACAGTCAGAACTGAGGAAGAGAGAGGAGTCAGATAGCTAGGCTTGAGAGTGTTTGTTTGTGGGAAGGGGAGGGGAGGTGAGATTATTCTGTGCCACAGGAATCTGCCTCTGTGATCTCAAAGCACAGCTTTAACTGTGATGATCCCTTTCAAGGTCTGATCCCTAATAAGTTCCTCTTTTCTGGTTGGAGAACTTCTTGTAGTTTTCAGCTCATTTGCAGTCCAAGTCCTGAAAACAATGAATGATTGGGTTATTAGCTGCACCTAATCAGAATATGCTGGGGTTTCAAAAATTCTGGCTGTTAGGATATCACATTAATGGAAACCCCTTGTCCATCAGCACTTCCACATACTTAGTTCTGGTTTTCTGTGGAGGCCAGATTATTAGTCTCCAATAGGTGAGATTTCATTTTTTTGACCCATCCCTCAGATTATCACTTTCTATCTCCTCCTCCCTGTGCTTTCCTTCCTCTTTTTCTCATTTCTCAGGCTACTTCATAATCATTTTATGAAATATAGGATGACAATGTCAATAGTTATTTAAACATGTGACAGATAACTCCTACCAGAGAAAGAAGGGTTGTTTATTTTTCTCCCCAGAAAAAGAACTTATCTCATTTTATTTTCCAGAAAGGAAAGACTTAATGTAGAGGGAGACATCAAAGTTGAAAGAGTGATGAGAGAATTAATGAAGCATGATCCCAGAGGAGCAGGAAAGAGGGAGGTCAAGAGCATAAATGGAGGAATTACTGTAGTTGACCCTCTGCTATCTTTCTAGAATGGAAAATAGGCTATTCTGATTAAGCTGATATTTCAGTTTCCCATAAATAAACGACCAATTAGCAATAAAAAAAGACTTGAAACCATCTATCTTCAATAGAATGGTATATTTTTAAGGACTTGGAAAGCATTTCAAAATCTTTTAGGGTCATTATTATGAACATCAATTATCACTGTGACTTAGATGTACTCAAAGTCCATCTTATGTACCTTAGTAAAATTGAAAATGGTTTAAACTCTGTCTCTCTAATGCCCTCCATCTCCTTTATTTTTCCCTATTTCCCCTCCTAGGCTTAGCTCCTTTCCCTAAGAACTCAGTATCTTCATATTCTTCTTCATCTTGCCTAACAAAACATGATTTTATATCTTTCATTTCTATTAGTCTGCAAATGATTGATAGCATCCCTCCAGGAAAATTTGCATTTCAAGCAAGGATCAAATATATGACCTAAGAAGAAGCATTAGCAGTGGAAATCCATGGATGAGCCTACAAATGGAGGACAGTATCTTGGGGGCAAAAAACTCATCTAGCCCAAAGGAATCCTAACTAGAAAAGGCTGATGATCCTGTCTCTGTAAAAGTCCGTCACTAAATTGAGTACTGGTGAACAGGGGGTTCCCATAAATGTAGGAAATCTCTTCTTCTACTATACTATTTCGTTTGGTTATCCCAGTAACTCCTATGATTTCAAGATCATCTCCAAGCAAATGAATCTCAGATTTATTTATCCAGCCCTTACCTCTCTCCTAAACCTTTGTATCCCATCTCTAGTTGCCTATTGAAATGGATGTCACAGGCATCTTAATCTCAACATGTCTACAATGGAATTCATTATCTTTCCCCTAAGTCCTCCCAATTTCCCAATTACTGTCAGGGGTGCAACCATCCTCTCAGTCACCCAGGCACACAATCTAGGTGTCATTCTTGACTCCTTATACATTGTACTTTCTCTCCTCTGACACAGTCTTCACCCAACTGTAGGCTCTCGTCACCTCACACCTGGACAATTACAATAGCCTGCTGATTGACAAAAGTCTTTCCCCATTTCAGTTCATCCTTCACTCAGCTGTCAAATTGACCTTCCTAAAGTTTAATTCCAACCATGTCACCCACCTAGAACCTTATTGAATAAACTTGTGGCTCCTTATCACCTTCAGGATCAATGATACAATCCTATAACTTGAAAAAAAATTATATTACTTGGACTCTTCTTACCTTTCCAGACTTTTTTGCACCTTACTCCCCTCCACATGTATTGTGATCTAGTGGCACTGCTCTCCATGATGTTCCTCACACAGAAAACTTCATCTCCCATCTCTAGGCATTTTCAATGCTAAATTACCCATACCTATATCTCTCTCCCTCCTTATTTCTGTCTCTTATCTTCCATAGCTTCCTTGAAATCTCAACTAAAATCAAATCTTCTAGAAGAAGCCTTTCCAGCCCTCCTTAATCTTTTAAAAATACTTATTCATAGTTTTCAACATTCACTTTCATAAGATTTTCAATTTTCAATTTTATCCCCCTTTTTCCTCTTCTTCCTCCACAAGACAACATGCAATCAGATAAAGGCCATAATGTACAATCATATTAAGTATATTTTCATATTAATCATGATGTGAAGAAGAATTAGAACTGGAGGGAAAAACCAAGATAATGAAAAAAAAAAACAAAAAAAGCCCCCAAAATAGTATGCTTTGTCTGCATTCAGACTCCAAAGTTCTTTTTCTGGCAACATTTTCCATCATGAGTCTTGGAATTGTTTTGGATCATTATATTGCTGAGAAGAGGAGAGTCTTTCAAAGTTGGTCATCTCACTATGTTGTTGTTACTAGGTGAAAGATTCCCTGGTTCTGCTCACTTCACTCAACATCTGTTCATGCAAGTCTGCCCAGGGTTTTCTGAAGTTTGCCTGCTAATCATTTTTTATGGCACAATAGTATTCCATTACATTCATATACCACAATTTGTTCAGCCATCTCTCAATTGATGAACATCCCCTCAATTTCCAATTCTTTGCCACAACAAAAAGAGCTGCTATAAATGTTTTTGTACATGTGGGTCCTTTTCCCATTTTTTATAATCTCTTTGGGATACATACCTAGATGTGGCAATGCTGGATCAAAAGGTATACACAGGTTTATATCCCTTTGGGCAAAGTTCCAAATTGCTCTTCAGAATGGTTGGATCAATTCACAACTTGAGCAACAATACATTAATGTTCCATTTTCCCGCATCTTCCCTAACATTTATCATTTTTCTGTTTTGTCATGTTAGTCAATCTGATAGGTGTGATGTGGTTCCATAGTGTTGCTTTAATTTGCATTTCTCTAATCAATAGTGATTTAGAACATTTTTTCATATGACTGTAGATAGTTTTAATTTCTTCCTCTGAAAACTGCCTGTTCACATCCCTTGACCATTTGTCAATCAGGGAATAACTTGTATTCTTATAAATTTGATTCAATTCTCTATATATTTTAGAAATGAAGTTTTTATCAGAGACACTGGCTGTTAGAAGAAATTTTCCCCAGATTTTTCTTTCTCTTGTAATCATGGTTTCACTGGTTTTACTTGTGCAAATTCTTTTTTAATTTAATGTAAATAAACTTATCCATTTTGCATTTCATAATGTTCTCTATCTTTTGTTTGGTCATAAATTTTTCCTTTCTCCATAAATCTGACAGGTAAACTATTCCTTGCTTTCCTAATTTGTTTATAATATCAATCTTTATGTCTAAATCATGTACCCATTTTGAATTTATCTTGGCATACAGTATAAGATGTTGGTCTATGCCTAGTTTCTGCATACTATTTTTCAGTTTTCCTAGCAGTTTTTGTCAAATATTCCAGATTCTGGAGTCTTTGGATTTTTCAAAAAGTAAATTACTATAGCCACTGCCAATCCTCCTTAATCTTAGTGCCTTCCCAATGAGACTATCCCCAATTTATCCTGTCCATATTTTGTTTGTTTCTAGGCATTTGCATGCTGTCCTTCCCTTTCCTCATTAGACTATGAGTTGTTTAAACATATAATTAATTTTTAGCTTTCAACATTCACTTACAAAAAATTTTGATTTTCAGATTTTCTTCTCTTCTCTCTTCTCTTCCTTTTTCAAGATGGTGTACAATCCGATATAGTTTTTACTTATACATTCATGGGAAACATGTTTTTGCATTAGTCATAATGTAAAGAGGAATTAGAATTAATGGGAGGAGCCATGAGAAAGAAGAAAGAAAACAAAACAACAGAAGAAAAGAAGAAGAAGTAGCTTACTTCTATCGCATTCAGGCTCCAAAGTTCTTTCTCTGAATGTGAATGGCCTTTTTCAACATGAGTCTTTTGGAGTTGTTGTAGATTCTTGCAAGACTGTGAGCTTTTTAAGAGGAGGTACTATTAGCCCCTGCCCATTTCTTTGTCTCTTCAGTGCTTAGAACAGAACTAGGCACATAGTAGGCACTTAAATCACTGATTGACTGATATCTTTTGAAGTTGAAAAAAGATCCCCTAACACATTAAAACTGAGCCTAAGTCACCACTTCAGTCAAATCTGACTTCTTTAAACTTGCAGTAGTATATCTATCAATTGGAAATGTGAGGTGATGTTGTTGTTTAGCATGGGAGGAGGCAGAGTCAATATGAAGGAATAACAGGAAGAAGCATAGCCCAGCTCCTCTAACAGAAACCCTCCTCAGAGATCTAGAAAATGCACCAAACTGACTGTTATTTGGGAAGCCCAGGAGAATGAATAAACTCACAGTGAGTTATTTTTTTTCTAGTTCATATTGGTATAGGGCAGCCAACTGAATCATCTGAGGAAACTGGAGATGGGACCCACTTGAGATCTCTGTGTGCTATGTATTCCAGTGCCCGGGGACTAAAAGAGGAGTGTGGCTATATAGTAATTCAGGGAATACTAGGGCAGGAAGAAGTTCAGTGGTTTCTCTGGATCACTGGGCCATTACTATGTGATAGAATGGGGGTTAACTGGCATCTCTATAACTACTAACTAGTTCTGGGTCACACATTCAGGACCAACTGAGGATGGGATCTGTACCTATGAGTGGCAGAGAGAAGCAGTCTCAGGCCCTAGATCATTGACAGAGCAAGGAGTAAGTTCAGAAAGTGATCAACGGTCACATGGCTATTGCTCCAGAGGAAGAGTAGCAATGTTCTTGCCTCCAGCATAGTTTGAATCTTGAAATGAAATATCCAGCACAGAAATCTCAAAGGAAAAGGATGCTTTCAGATGTATTTTTTTTTTTGCCTGCAATCCTGGCACTCTGAACCTACAGCACTTCACAGATATCATATAGTAGTCAAGTCCAGTGGCAGTCTTCCTGGAACTTCCAACTAGCAACAAGTCCACAAGCATATTATGAAGAACCAGACCTGGGTCAGGAACTTACAGACGAGAAAGACAATGAGCAGATTTTGCTTTCAAATAACACAATTTTGGGAGCACTAAAAGTTTGCAGGTACTTAGGCTAAGTTTTTGCTTAGATTATAGAATAATTCCAAATTCAAATCCACTGGTTGTTATTTCACTTTTTATATTTTTGATATGGTAATTCAGTTTTTCTTTTTAAAAATCAAAGTAGTTGATGATTTATTATCTATTTTATGCCCTCCAAAAATTTCTAATTCCTAGCTTTTATGTTTTTGCTGAGCCAAACCATAATCAGAATGTTCTTCTGGCTATTTAAATTGCACTTTATTTCTTTAAGGAGTATTTTTAGTTGAATCTATAAAAATATTCTCTGGTGGATTGACTGCCATTTATATTTTTTACATATTATTATATCTCATATGTTATTAATAATTTTAATTTGTCATTTATTATAATTTTACTCATTATTTCTTGTTTCTTGCTAATAATTTATCATTAGTTATATATCACTATATTCTGCATCATACGTGATCTTTATATATCCTGAGTTTGATATCCCCCTTTGTCATTGCTTATAATATTTTGTTTTTATGATATAAAAATGCTGTTAATTTGGGTGAGCTTATCTTTTGTTCCACAATTTTGCCAAATGTGTTAATTAGTCCCATTGATGATTTTCCAGTACTTTTTAAGTATTTGATAAACCATCATATAATCAGCAAATAGAGATAGAGTTTTGTCTTCTCTTTGCTTGGGGTTATGCCTTCAATTTATTTTGGTTTATTGTTAGTTATAGACTCTTCAGAACTGTATCAAATAAGAAGAAAAGGCTTGGCATCTTTGCTTTGCTCCTGTAGTTACTGGGAAAGTTTCTAGTGTATTCCCATTGCATATAATGCTTGCTTTTTATTTTTAGATACTTTTCATGATATTAAAAAAGATTCATAAGTAAACTTTATCAAAGGCTCTTTCTGAATCTTTTAGAGACAATATTATAATTTTGAATGTTTTTGTTTTTAACATAATTGCATTAATGTTATATCAATATGTCATGTTAATATATGCTAATTGTATTTCTAGTTCTGAACCATCCTTTTGTTTTTTTTTGTATAGGTTCCAGGTCTTTAAGGCCCATGAAAATAGAACATAAGCTCTGACAGAATCTTCAAACTAGGAAGGCTTTTAGTTTTGCCCTGATGATAGATGCTATGTCTGTTACCCAAGGGGCTGCTGAACTATGTCAAAGAATAGGATACTTTTGTAAGGAATGAATTTCTGGTCACATTTTAGCTATAAGACTCTAAGTCAATGAAACTCTCGGTATTCCAGGTCAGTAGTAGCAAAATGAAATAGAAATGTGCATGGAGCTAGGGGATCTAATTTATACATAAGGATCTCTGCAGGACACATAATGAAATTTAGTTTTCAAATATAATGTTATATATTTTTATTATATTTTTATTCATTTTGTTAAATATTGCTCAATTAAATTTATATCTGGTTCAGGCAGCACTGGAGAGTGGTTCACAGGACATATGTTTGACATAGCAAACTGAAGCTGAATTGCTAATCTGATCTGTATAATTAGAGCATGTTTCCTCTATAGAAAGTTCCCTTCATCAATGAAATAAAAAAGAAAACCAAAACCCAATTCCTCTATCTCCTTGATAGAAGATAAGACTCAGTTTGCAGAAATGATTTACTCAAGGTCATACAGCAATGGTAGAGTCAAGTTTTGAACCTGGTTGCCTGACTTTAAGTTCAGAACTCTTTTTTAAAAAATACAACAGAGAGTGGATTTTTTTTTTTCTTTTTTCAAATTTATTTATTTTCAGCTTTCAATGCTCACTTCTATAAGTTTTAAATTTTCTCCCCATCCTTCTCCCCTCCCTCCCTGAGATGGCATGCAATCTTATATGGGTTCTACACATACATTCTTATTAAACACATTTTCACATTAGTCATGTTCCACAGAAGAATAAAATGAATGAGAGAAACAATGAGAAAAACCAAACCAAACCAAAACATAACACAAAAGAAAACAGTCTGCTTCATTCTGCATTTCATTTTCAACGATTTCATAGTTCTTTGTCTGGATGTTGATGACATTTTGCAACAAGAGGCCTTTGGGAATGCTTTTAGTCCTTACATTTCTGTGAAGGGATAATAAGTCTATCAGGAGCAGTCCTCACACATTGTGGCTGTTACTGTGTATAACGTTCTCTAGGATCTTCTCATTTCACTCAGCATCAGTTCATATAAGACTTTCCAGGTTTTTTTGAAGTCCACCTGTTCGTCATTTCTTATAGACAATAGTATTCTATTACATTTACATACCACAATTTGTTCAGCCATTCTCCAACTGATGGGCATTCCCTGGATTTTCAGTTCTTGACAACCACAAAAGAGTTGCTATAAATATTTTTGTACATGTGGGTACAGTGGTTGACTGCACAACATGGGGGATGCTGGCACAAGACTGATCAGCATGGTGTGCCCACATAAGAAAAGGTGCTGTGCTCTTTGAGCAAAGCAGAATTGAGACAGCACAAGTAAACGCAGGATGTACAAATTTGGGATATCCACCCCAATTACTCATGCAGACTACCTGTGCCCAACCTGTGATGGGGAATTCCAAACTGGTATTGGTCTGATCAGCCACAGTAGGACACATTGAAATTTCACTTTACAGTGGTGATGCCATTTTGGTCCTCTTTGAAGATGAAGGAGAACGACCAACCTATGGGTCCTTGTTCCATCTTTCTGATCTCTTTGGGTCACAGCCCTAGAAGCAATATTGCTGGATCAAAGGGTATGCACATTTTTGTAGCCCTTTGGGCATACTTACAAATTGCTCTTCAGAATGGTTAGATCAGCTCACAGCTCAACCAACAATGAATTATTGTTCCAACTCTCCCACATCTCCAGCATTTATCATCTTCATGTTCTGTCATGTTAGCCAATCTGATAGGTGTGATGTTATACCTCAGAATTGTTTTGATTTGCATCTCTCTAATCAATAGTGATATAGAACATTTTTTCATATATCTATAGATAGCTTTAATTTTTCCTCTGAAAACTTCCTGTTCATATCCTTTGACCATTTATTAATTGGAGAATGTCTTGTATTCTTACACATTTGACTCAGTTCTCTACATATTTTAGAAATGAGGCCTTTATCACAGATACTAGTTGCAAAAATTCTTTCCCAGTTTTCTGTTTCCCTCCTAATCTTAATTGCATTGGATTTGTTTGTACAAGAACTTTTCAATTTAATGTAATCAAAATTATCCATTTTGTACTTAATAATGTTTTCTATCTCTTGTTTGGTCATAAATTTCTCCATCCATCATAAAGCTGACAAATAAACTCTCCTTTGCTTCCCTAATTTGTTTAAAGTATCAGTCTTTATACCTAGATTATGTACTCATTCAGACTTTATTTTGTTGTGTGGTGTCAGGCATTGGTCTATGCTCAGGAGTAAAGAAAATAAAAAATGGGAGATTGAGGTTAAGGATGTTTAACTGTCTGTCTTTCTAATAACCATTTCTTGTTTTCTAACTCCAGTTCTAATGATTTAAAATAATGGAATAAATAGATACATGCTGTATTCTAAAGTAGTCAGTATATTAAAAACTGACAACATATTTTGATATTTTTTCCCTCTGTGCTGGGACATTATTTTCTCCTGACATTTCCATCAGTTAGCCTTTTTTTTTCTCCAGTTGGCAGTCTATCCAAATGGAGGGAAAGGAAAATCTCCCATTTGGGCAATATCAAAAGCACAGAATATTGGTGGATTTGCTGACTCCAAATGAGACTGGAGGAGCCAGTTTGAAGAAAACATAGTCAGTATTACTGAGAGAAAGACTCTTCACAGTTAAAAGAAAAGGAGAAATTACACAGAGTGACAAAATGCAAAAGGGAGAGCCATTTCGTGTTTCTGAGAGGAAGAAAGAGAAAAGCAATACACTGTTTCAATGAAAATTGGTCAAATGGCTTGTGATAGCTTACCTTAATGGGTGCAGGCAGGGAGGGCATTATTATAAACAGATGAGAGCAGAAGTGTCTTCAAAAAAATAAAAGAAAAATATGACCAAAGAAAACAGAAGAGCAAATCCTCACTAGGAATGTACAAACAGAGAAAGAAGTAAAGTCAGTAAGCATTTTTTTTTTTTGAAGTATCACTACGTGCCAGGCACTGTGCTAAATGCTGGACATTCAAAGAAAGGCAAAATATAGTCCCTGCCCTCAGAGAAATAGGAAGACAACCTGCAAACAGCTATGTACAAACAAGATACAGATAGCATAAATTGGAGATGATCAACAGAAGGAAGGTGTTAGCGTTAAGGGAGATCAGGAAAGACTTCTTGAATAACCACATTCTTTTTTATATTGTCTGCTATGTGACAGACTTTCCAAATACCACCTTACTGGTTGCTCGCAATATCCTGTGAGATAAGTGGTATAACTATTCCCATTTTATACCCAAGGAAACTGAGGTGAATTGTAGTGACTTATCCAGGGTCACACAAATAATAGTTGCCTTTTAACTCTTCGGTAAAAAAACTATCCCAGCCATCTGAGGTCCGATTTGAACTCGTGTCTTTCTGATTCCACACTCACCATTCTATCCTCCATGTCATCTAGTTGCATTACAGAAGGTGAGAAGTTAACTGGTATTTTAAGGAAGTCAGGGAAGCAAGGAGATGGGGAGGAGAGAGAGAGAAAGAGAGAGCATTCCATGTATAATGGGCAACCAATGAAAAAGCTTGGAGTTAGGAGATGGAATTCCTTGTTCAAGGAACAGAAAGGAGGTCAATATCACTGGAGTCCAGAGTGTGTGGTGGAATATAATTTGTGAGAAGACTGGAAAAGTAGAAGGAAGGCAGTTTATGAAAGCTTTGAAGGTCAGAGGATCTTGTATTTGATCCTGGAGGTGATAGGGAACCACTCAAGTTTACTGAATAGGGAGAGCCCATGGAATAAGCACTCAGATGGTGTGATTAAATGGAAAGATCAATGGCTCTGGATTTAGTGGATCTGGTTCAGATCTGCCCTCTGATATTTACTAAGTACAAGTGACTTAACTTTTCTGGACTTCATTGTTCTCATCTATAAAATGAGAGGGGTGTACTAGACAACTGCTAAGATCCCTTCCAAATTTAGATCTATCTACCATTCTACTTCTTCAAGGTCCTCTAGGATGTTTGAAGCCCTAAGGGTTAGGGTCCCTGACAAATCTGGGTCCATTTGGAACAGTTCCTATACTGTTTCTGTCCCTCAGACCTTTGGCCTCTTAAAATCTGAGATGCTGCAAACAGTGAATGATTGATGGGAGAATTGAATCTTTTGAGACTAGGCTGAACTCATGTAGGAACTCCATAATCTCATTCCAAGGTGGTAGTGGTAGGAATAAGTCACATGACCTTATCTCAAGATATGGAGGGATAAGGCACAGTTAGGAAAACAAAAGTCCTTTGTCCCTTCCTCTTCCCCCACCTTCCCACTAACCATATAACTCCTAGTGTGGTTAAATAGAGGAGAAAAAAAAGCTATGGCTCAGGAATTAGATGGAATTAGCACAATATGAGCTTATAATAATCCCCTGATTTCCTGGGCCACCCAAAGAATATCTAGGCATCTAAATGAGAACATGGGTGCTCGTGTCACTTGGAAGACTAGAGAGTCATTATTTCCAATTCTGATCAATTGGAGGATCACCAGGACAGGTCTTACCATTTTCACTGTCACTAAATGTTCTAGACTCTCAGGCACTGAAATAAGAACTTATTCTATGGGGGAAGTTCAGATTCTCATCACTGAGTCTCTGAACTCTCCAGTTACCTTGGGGTTCTGAGGCTTAAGATTCTGTGAGAAACATGAGCACACACAGAGCATAGGCAAGGAATGCTTTCCCAGGATGTGCTTTTCCAGTATCCCTCCTTTGCTCTATTTAGGCCTATGATGATGGCTGAGTTTCTGTGGAGTAGGCATTCTACTTTTGGGGTATAAAGCAAAAAATATAAGTTGATTCCATGACCACTTGACAAAAACATTTCCCTGAATTGCCCTCATTGAGACATATGTATAGTTTCAAAATCGTATGATCCTCTACTTTATTCTAACCACATAAAGCCTAAATAGAGTTCCTCCTTAAGAATCTTTAAATGTTGCAATTGTTACACTAATTGGATCAGGCATAATTGAAACACTGACCCTCTGAGTTAGGATCCAGGTGCTTGACTGAGGTAGGTAGAAAGCATATTGTCTTTAGAGAGTCCCATTCACTATCCTCTGTTATCTGTGTCGGTCAGATGTAGTTGGCAGGACAGTGGCAGAAGGACCCACAATTAGGAGTAATCACAGCACATGGAGTGATGGAAATCATATTACACATAGCGTGTGCATTTGCCTCATGTTGCCAGTGCTGCAATAAAATTAGTAAAGCATGGGGGTGGGGGTAGTTCTGGGGTATTTTTGGGCTACTAAAGCAGGTAAATCTCTCCAATCTATGCTTGTAGGTCCTTCCTGAATGTTCCATGATGTAAACTTTGTGTTGCCATCTTCCCCCGCCTCATTTTTATATAGCACTCTTAACACACTGCTAAAAAACAAAACAAAACAAAAAACAAGCAACTCTGCCAAACTTCATTCAGATCGTGAATGATATGATGTTGAATGATGATATGATTTATATCTGAATGAATCAAAACATAATAATTGTAATC
Source organism: Bettongia penicillata ogilbyi (assembly GCA_023548195.1). Taxonomy (NCBI): domain Eukaryota; kingdom Metazoa; phylum Chordata; class Mammalia; order Diprotodontia; family Potoroidae; genus Bettongia; species Bettongia penicillata. Next base: position 15,190,082 of record JAJHZJ010000322.1, read on the forward strand.
AATTGTATTAATCACTAGTGACTAACAGTTTAAAATGTTAGCCCTCCCATTGAGATTTATCTTTTAATAAAGAAGGACAAGCTAAAGTAGAATCTTTAGTGGCTTTCAGCATTCATTTGCTCTGAGAGAAGATCTGAAGCTATTTTTGCCCCTTGCAATAGGATATCAAATGCTTGAGCTTTGGGACAGTTTTATGCTCTCAGAGCTTTATTCCTTTAGCTTAGAGTTTCAGTCATATTAAAAGGCAAAAATTCTCTGAAATTATGAGAAAGAGCAGTGGTCAGTGTCAGAACATCTGGTTTCAAGTTCCTGTTTTGAAATTAAATAGCTATATGATCCCAGGAAAGTCATTTAACCCCCTCTGAGCTTCATTGAGTATTGCCTTCCCTTTGCCTATCCCCTGATTCCCTGCACTATCCAGGTACCACTGAGGCATCCAGGTGGGAATGACAACATAGCTGCATACACCAGTTGGATGAGTAGGGAGTCCCCAGTTCAAATCCTTCTTGTCAGGTAGGAAACAGCTAAATCTTATCATATGCCCTGCCACTGAACGATTAGGAAGTTTCATCTCACCTGATGATGGACTCTAAAGACCTTTGGGTCTTGCCATTTGTACTGCTGATGCTCCTTTAAGACTTCCAAATTTTCCATCCATCCTGCAACTGTCTCTAACATACTGGTCTCTCTCAATTATAATAAAAGCTTCTTGAGAGCAGAAATTATTGTCTTTTTCTTTTTTTTATGTATGTTACTTAGCAGGGCTAAATGTCAAGACATAATAAACACTTAATAAGTAATTTCTTATTCATTCATTTAATCACCCATCCATCCATTTCCATAGTCCGTAAATCAGGGACAGTAAATTCCTTTGTAAATCTTAAAGTTCTATATAAATAAGAATTATTACTATTGTCCTGAATATCAAGTTAACAGACAAAAAAGGAAAATTTGGGAGGTCTGCTCTGATCACAGTTTTCAGCTTCATCAATAACTAAAGCTAACCCAAAGTTTGTTAAAGATTCCTCTGAGAATCAACAAAGGTAAAATTCCCAAGTGATTAAAGACTGAAGAGCTAATATCTTAGAGATTTACCATTTCAAAGAGGGTCTATACAAAGAGAGAATCTAAGAAAAAACAGCCAAATATAAACACTGAGCAGGCAAACTGAAATATTCTAAGGAGAAGCCAGACAAGAAAAAGAGAAGAAGCATTAAACTTGTCTTTAAATACATGAAAAAGACACAGCCAGAAAGAGCCAGTGGGGGCTTTGGATCACACAAGCATGAAGCCAGTTCCAGATGAAATAATATTGCTGAGAGCTGGAATGAATTATTTCTTGAGTATTGAAAGAAGCTCAAGGTCACATCTAAGTTATCAGGAACATGCTTCTGGGCTTTGGGGATAAGACTAAGTTATGTTCCTTTTCAAGATGGGAAAAAAAAGATCTGGGATTGAACTAGAACACAATAGAAATGGGAAAGTTTAAAAGGATCCCTTTCAAGGATCCCAGGAATAACTATCTGTGCATCTCCTGAACCCTGAGGAGCATAACCAGGAGGATAAGAATGATCATCTCAGCTTTGCTGAAATCTGACAGGTGATGTTAGAATGTATGAGACCAAATACTTGCATAGAACTGATGCATTCATTATACAGATGTTTTGTTTACACAGTGACAAACTTTGCCTTTTTTTTTTTGTCTATACTAGTGATGCTAAATTCAAATAGAAACAGGGTCATTAAACTATTCATTAGGATCCCTGCAGGCTACATACTGACTCAGAAAATCACATATTAACATTAATCTAAGTTCTGTCATATTTTTATTCATTTTTGTTAAATATTTCTGTTATATTTTAATCTGGTTTGGTCCATGCCCAGGAGCTTTGCTGGTCCTGAGTGTTTGATATCTCTGCTCTACACAATAAAAAAAATCATTTTAAAGATGTTTCAGATGATGTCCCATCTAAAGCACAAGTTAGATCAAATCTGAGATTATGTGATTCTGCTTTGAGATGAAATACCTGGATAGATTGGACAAATTTTTCACTTTGTTTCCAGGTATATGCTTATCCCCTAGGCAGGTCTCAGAGCCAGATAAAAGTCAGATATCTGGCCTTGGGTGCAAAAGGGTCAGGGTTGATGGTTTGAGGGAAAGATACAAGTGGATAGGCCTCCAAATGTAGGACTGAACCCAGGAAAGACATCTTCAAGAAAGAAAAGGACAGGAAGGTTCAAATCATGCCTAAAACCCACTAGAGGGTATCAAAGTAATAGACAATCAGTGGAAATCTAGGTATACAAGTAGTATATATCTAGGAAGTTCTTCATTCTGTTTCATCCCAGAAAACTTAGGCTGCTAGATTTAAAGGCATCTAGTTTAACTCCTGAATTTTACATGTGTGGTAATTGAGACCTACAGAAGGGAACTGTCTTGCACAAGGTCACATGTATAGTAAGTGACTAAGCCAGGAATCAAACTCATGAACTCTTACTTAGTCTAGTGTCCTTTATGATTTTTATAGCAATGACACCTGCCATCTAACATCTTTTTTCCTAAAGGGTTCTGTGGAGAATTTGAAAAGTATGTGCGCAGAGCTACCCTGGGGAGTTTTGTGAGCCATACGTTTGATATCTCTGATTCAGGTTTTACAACTCTACGTTTTCCACATAAGGAAATTGAGGCCCAAAGAGATGAAGAGAATTTCTTAGTCACACAGGTGGTATAGAAAGGATTGAAACCCAGGTCCTCTAATATCAATTCCAAAGGTCTTTTCATCATACCCCACTTGAATTTCAGTCTTTTTTTTAGGTTCTCTCTCTTTTCTCATTGTGAGTTATAAGTACAATGTGACTGTTTCTAGTAGCACTGCTGAAGTTATCACTCCTTATCTAATTTCTTCTGCTTTCTTCTCTACTTGCTGCTAGGAAACCAGGTAACTGAGCTATTTAAATTGTCATCTATTTTCCACCAAAGCTCTACTGCTATATCTCATCAAGACAGGGGGATGACCTTGGGTTCTTGAAGGTTTTGTCAGTGGAAGCTTGGCCAACTACAAAGACTTTGATTATAGGTTCTTTGATTACCGATTGTCCAAGGACCTCCAGTTAAAGACAGGGCTGTTTTTCATCCTTTTGTAAATTGTTAAAAAATTAATTAATTTATTTTTAGTTTTCAACATTCATTTCCATAAGATTTTGAGTTCCAAATTTTCTCCCCATCTCTCCTCTCCCCCACCCCAAGACACCACGCATTCTGATTACCCCATCCCCAAATCTGCCCTCTCTTCTATCACACTTATCCCTTCTCTTATCTCCATCTTCTCTCTTTTCATGTAGGACAAGATAGAATTCTTTATACTCCATTACCTGCATTTCTTATTTCCCAGTTGCATGCAAAAACGATTCTTAACATTTGTTCCTAAATCTTTGAGATCCAACTTCTCTCCCTTCCTCCTTCCCCACACATCCCCACTGTGAGGGCAAACAATTCAATATAGGTTATACATGTGCAGTTATGCAAAAGACTTCCATAATAGTCATGTTGTGAAAGACTAACTATATTTCCTTCCATCCTATCCTCTCCCTCATTTATTCTATTCTTTCTTTTGTCCTTGTCTCTCCCCCAAAGTATTTACTTCTAATTACTCTATCCTTCCATTTGCCCTCCCTTCTATCATCTGCCCACCACAGTCCACTTATCCCCTTCTCCCCTACTTTTCTGTAGTGTAAGATAGAGTTTCATATCAAATTATGTGTGTATGTTATTCCCTCCTTAAGTCAAATGTGATGAGGGTAAGCTTCACTTTTTCCCTCTTACCTCCCCCCTTTCCCCCTCCATTGAAAAAACTTTTTCTTGCCTCTTTTATGAGAGATAATTTTCCCCATTCCATTTCTTTCTTTCTTTTCCCAATATATTGCTCTTTTATCCCTTAATTTTATTTTCTTAGATATCATCTATTCAACTACTATTCAACCCACCCTGTGTCCTCTGTCTATATGTATATGATCCCTCCAACTACCCAAATACTGAGAAAAGTCTCAAGAGTTACAACTAATATCTTTCACTGTAGGAATGTAAACAGTTCAACCTTAACAAGTCCCTTATGATTTCTCTTTCCTGTTTACATTTTCATGCTTCTCTTAATTCTTGTGTTTGAAAGTCAAATTTTCTATTCAGTTCTGGTCTTTTCATCAAAAATGTTTGAAAGTCCTCTATTTCATTGAATGACCATTTTGCCCCCTGAAGTATTATACTCAGTTTTGCTGGGTAGATGATTCTTGGTTTTAATCCTAGTTCCTTTGATTTCTTTAATATCATATTCTAAGCCCTTTTGATCCCTTAATGTAGAAGCTGCTAGATCTTGTGTTATCCTGATTGTATTTCCACAATACTCAAATTATTTCTTTCTGGCTGCTTGCACTATTTTCTCCTTGATGTGGGAACTCTGGAATTTGGGCACAGCATCCCTAGAACTTTCTCTTTTTGAATCACTTTTAGGAGGTGATTGGTGGATTCTTTCAATATTTATTTTACCCTCTGATTCTAGAATATCAGGTCAGTTTTCCTTGATAATTTTATGAAAGATGATGTTTAGACTCTTTTTCATCATGGCTTTCAGGTAGTACCATAGTTTTTAAGTTGTCTCTCCTGGATCTATTTTCCAGGTCAGTTGTTTTTCCAATGAGATATTTCACAATTAACTTCAATTTTTTCATTCTTTTGGTTTTGTTTTGTGATTTCTTGGTTTCTCCTGAAGTCATTAGCTTCCATGTGCTCCATTTTAATTTTTAAAGAACTGTTTCCTTCAGTGAGCTTGTGAACCTCCTTTTCCATTTGACTAATTCTGCTTTTTAAAGCATATTTCTCCTCATTGGTTTTTTGGACCTCTTTTGCTATTTGTATTAGTCTATTTTTAAAAATATTATTTTCTTCAGCATTTTCTTGGGTGTCCTTTAACAAGCTGCTGACTCACCTTTTCATGATTTTCTTGCATTCCTCTCATTCCTCTTCCCAGTTTTTCTTCCACCTCTCTTACTTGATTTTGGAGGTTTTCAATGAAGAAGCCCTGACTTTGATGTCTTCCTCTAATGGTATGCTTTGTTCTTCCTCATCAAAAGGATGGAGGAAAATATCTGTTCACCAAGAAAGTAACCTTCTATAGTCTTATTTTTGGGCATTTTCCCAGCTAGTTACTTGACTTTTGAGACCTTTGTCAAGTGATGGGTATACTCTAGGGCCCTGTAAGTTCTCAGTTCTTCCAATGTGGCACAAGCAAGCGAGAGGAGTTTACTCTTCTTCTGACCTGTGCTCTGGTCTGGGAGCAACTACAGGCTTTTCCATTCAGGATTTGCAAGTAGGGTTCCTTCTCCACAACCACCTCCAGCTCCACCATGCCAGCGCTCCTTCTCACCCCAGGGCCACCACTTAGGGCTGAGATTCATATCAGCTGCTTGATTCCCCCAGGATATTTAGGCTGAGTGCTCAAAAAATGGACTCTGCAGTCACCTGGGACCAGGACTAGGGCTGGACCCTTCTCCCTTCTCATTCAGGTGAAAGAACTTTCTCAGTGACCTTTGAAGCTGTCCCTGGCATTTTTGAGTTGAGTAATCTGGGAACTTCAGCTGTTGTCTGGGATTCTGCACTCTGAAGTCTGTTCCAGTTCTGTCCCTGATGCATCCTATGGCTCTGCTCTGAGTCTGGTGCAATAGACCTTTCCTCTGGGCCTTCCAGGCTGTCTTGAGTTGAAAATTTCTTTTGCTCTGTTGTTTTCTGGCTTCTGCTGATCTAGAATTTGTTTAGAATCATTTTTAGAGGCATTTTATGGGCTTTGGCGGGGAGAACTACAGTAGGTCTGTCCTTCTACTCCTCTATCTTGGCTCCACTCCCCATCCTTTGTTTTCAAAGAGGACCAATGACATCAGGGAGTGATGTCTTGACTTGAGCATGAATTGGATGCCCAGAATAATCAGCCTCACTCTCTCTTCCAGAGTCATTGAAGTCCAATGGCAAGACAAAAGTCAATACAATTCGAAATGGTCTGGGATGTAGACCATGATTTTGTTGTCTGACCAGGCTCTAAGCCCTTCCGAGTGCCTGATTCAGCTGACTTCATGGCTATTGGAACAAATTGTTCTCATCTTCCTATTATGCTGGGGGACATCTTCATATGCTTGGGGTATGTCCCCCTAAGTCACAGACCGGTTTGAGAATTGTTGGTTACCTTCCACCTGGTTTAGTCCATCTTCTGAGAAGGTTTTACCAGGGCATGGTTGCTGCTCATGCTAAAGCTTCTTGGAGCAACAAGCTGAGTGACAGGTGAATGAGCAACACTGAAAAGGACTTTGCAAGCCTTCACATCATTGATGCTAGTCCTCCCTGAACACCCCATAGAGGGGAGCTCATCTCTAGAGAGGTGACTATAATACGATGAATTCTTTTGGCTATAGAAACTCATGAATGCTGTCTACTGTGTAGTGGAGGGATTGTGATCTATCTTAGAGCAGTGCTTCTTAAACTGTGGGTAATGACCCCATGTAGGAAAAAATTTGGCAACAGTAAAAGGTTTCTGAATGTACCATGATCAAAAATTAATTAAAAATAAAGCCTATAATGAGTCCTAAGTGTTTCTGACAGTACTTACACATGTTGCATCTCACAACTTCACTGCAGCCTTGGTTCTGAAATCAAAGCGTGAGCACCTTGCATTATGCATGCTTTCAGACCATGCAACACCAATAATGCTGCAGAAGCCCTGTTTCAGAGGAGGGAGCACCCACATCAATGAAGCATGGTAGCTCATGGAATTAAAACAGTTTACACACATCTCAACCAGCATGCTTTAAGAAAAAGTCTGAAGCTGGTTCTGCTCCTTTTCTGTAAAAATAAAATGCTTGAGCTTTGTGATAGCTAGTTTTCTCATTCTCAGAACCTTTTTTTAAATCATGTTCCTGAAGAAACAGGTTGGCAGAATGACACTGCTCCCCAGTGGTATGTTTTTGTCCCCTTCAAAATTTCCTTCCATTTTTCATTATCCTAGACTCAGTTGTAGACTATTGAAGAAGGTCCTAATTCCTCTTTTTTAGGAACCACATTAACTTACATCTAATTTTGTAATGGACACAAGAAAGAAAAACACATTACCTCTTCAAAAATCTGAAGGTGACCAGTTTCAGTTTCTTAATGACTATCAATGTTGAGGACACAGAAGACATTACCCAGGATCCCTTGAGTTTTATTAGTGTTCAGTAGAAAATGCTGTCTGTTAGGGGCATGCCAAAAGAATTTATGTCTCTAGTCCATACACCTAAATATTAGAAAAGACAATGTCAATATATAGTGTTTTGTTTACGGTTTTAATAGCAGAAGTGCACACATCAAGAGTAATTTGTATGAACTGTGTGAGTCATTGATCTCTACAGGACAAATCTGGCCTGATTGCTTTATGATGGCGTTAACATGTTTTTAAAGAAGCTAGATGAGTCAGCAAAAAATGTTTAATACTTAATGCAGCAATGCCTGGATTCTAACAGCAAGTGTCTGGAAACAAGACAGAAGAGGATTTTTAAAAGTCACCAGAAAAAATTCCTTGGTCAAAGGTTAGATTTAGAATCTATTTGATCCTCTTTCCCTGATGCCATTTAATCACTTGGTGCTATTGCTTGGCTCAATTAGTATGAGTTTGAAAGCCAGGTGAAGGCTGACATAATAACTATTTGCTCAACTAGAAAAGAAAAATTGTGCTCTTTTCTACAGGCAATTAAGTATTAAGTTTATGTCTTACAACCTCTTGTGATTGTAATGAAAATAAATCTTAAAGAATCTGTAAGTGATATTGTTGGGAGTATTGGAGTGGAGGAAAAAGAAAAGTTTTCTGAATTCTCAAATTCAGGAAACTCCCAGCTGGCAATTTTTTTTATTTTAAATTAATTTTGTTTTTAATTTATGGAAAAAAGTAAACATTTCAGTATTAATTTCTTGGAAAAAATCCACAATAGATAAAATAAATTTGTATCATCTTTGAATTTAGAACATGTAGCAATCTACAATATTATTTAGTTTAATTCTTCCTCCACTCCAATTTTAAGGAAACTGAGAAGCAGAGAGATTAAATGACTTACTAAGAACTGCACAGGAAGCATCTGTCTTGAGATCTGAACCCAAGTCCTGTTCCAAATCCAAAATTATTTCTATGATATTAATAGAATCAAAATTTTTAAAGGACATTAGAACCCTTTCAATCAAAGCTTCTACTTCTCTATAACAGAGGTCTCAAACTCAAGCCAAAGGTCCTCCAATGAAGAACCAGATAAAATGTAACTAGGAAATGTTTAATAATATAAATTACAATACAGTACAAATAGCTAACACTAATTTGTGATTTTCTAAGTCATTCTGTAGTGTGCAGGGATCCATTTGGATTTGAATTTGTTCCCACTGCTACAACATCTTTTTACAAAATAATATGATCTTGACATGTCTAATGAAGTGCTGCTTCCTCAAATGATTAAAGCTATTAAACAATCAATGATCATTTATTAAGTGCTTACTGTATGCTAAAATATGTGCTCAGTGCTACATATACAAATGAAAAGTGTCATGAGTGCCTCCAAGAAGTTTACATTCTAACAAAGCAGACAACATTTTCAAACAGGGCCAATACAATCAGGAGGGTGATGCTTTGCCATATAAGTGAATTGGTAAGTGAGGCAGAGCCCTGCAAAGTCATTAGCCTAACTCTCTCCTCCAGTGTCATCAATGTCTAGTGACAAGACATAGGTCAAGATGATTGATGACGGCCCTGCATACAGCAGGAAACCTTGGCCTTTTTAAGTTAAAGTCTTTCCCAAGGTCTCAGTTTGTCTGAGGCAATACCCATTTAGTAATTAAAGACTAAATAAGAAATGGGGGAAGGGGGCCTAGTTTGCCTTCATAAATCATAATCAATCTGGGAGGGGAAGGCCCTCAGAGTTTTTGACCAGATCATAAATAATTCTTATTTATACTTTGATTCATCAAAACCCAAATAATGAGCAAATGAAACTGAAGTGAGCAAGTGAAAAGGAAGAGGAAGAAGAGGAGGAAGAAGAAGAGAAAGAAAAGGAGGATAGAGAAATAACAGCATTTCCCAACTGGAACTGGTTGAGTGGGTTCCCAGAAAGCAACTGCCACTATTCATGGGGGCAGCTAGGTGGTGCAGTGGATAGAGCACCAGTGCAGGAATCAGGAGGACGTGAGTTCAAATCTCAGCTCAGACACTTGACACTCACTAGCTGTGTGACCTTGGGCAAGTCACTTAACCCCAGTTGCCTCATCCTGGGTCATCTCCAGTCATCCTGATGAATATCTGGTCACTGGATGTGGATGGCTCTGGAGGAAAAGTGAGGCTGGTGACCTGCATAGCCCACCTCACTCAAAACAAAGTCAAGTGCAAGTCATGTCATCATTTCTCTGATGGCATGGTCTTCTTTGGCAATGAAGGATGAACTCACTACTATTCACAGATTCTTGTCATCCTTCATTCTAGAAGAGGATCAATGACACGAGGAGGGTAATGTCTTGACTTGTAAGTGAATGGGCTTTAAGTGAGTCAGTGCTGTGCAAAGTCATCAGCCTCATTCTATCCTGCTAGAGTCATATAATAGGGACAAAAATGAAATGCTGCACTGTATTGATAATGTATTTTTGCTTATTGTGTATGTAATTTTGCTTCTTAATGGGAAGATCTTTCTCATCCATTAATAGGACCATATGACTTGCCCAGGTCACATGGAAGTTTGAGTCCCGTGGAGCCTGTGGTGGGAGGAGTTTGCTGAACGGATGGAACAGAAAAAGTGGAACAGGAAGAGGCAGAGCCAGAACAGAGATAAGAGGAAATTAGTGATAGAGCAGACAGAACTGAAGGATGCAGGCAAGCCTGCAGCTGGCTATGAGTGTGAGAAGGACATTTTGCTGAAGAGAAGATTGCTTATGATTTATTTAATGGATCTGGTTTGTGGGAAGGCAACCATAGTGAAAACTTGGGGATGGTGTTGGGGATAGTTTTCTGCATTGTTATTGTGTATAAATTATTGTTGCCATGATGGATTTGGCTTTCTGGTGTCTGAATAAATGTTTTAGTTCTGTCTTCCCTGTGCAGAATCTGTTCTATTTTGTGATTTAGACTTGTACCATGATATTCATGACCACTGTAGGTGCTGTAAATATCACATTGATGCTACATGCATTTATGTAAAAAGAAAATAAAATTACTCAAGTATAGGATAAGAAAGATGCAACTTAAGAGTTCATATTAAAAAAAAAAACCTGGTGACTTGCTGATTATAAGCTTAAAATGAGGCAACATGATTATAGATGCTTGATTGAACGAACCAATCCAAACAAAACAAAGAATGGTTACACTAATAATGGTACCCAGATTAAGTTGCCTCTGTATTCTACACTGATATAATGCCATTTGTAGTACTACATCCAGTTTGGGGCACATTATTTCAAGAGCTACTTTGATGAATTTTTTAGCAGTGTGGATACTGCTTCAACAGTATGTATCACAACTCCTCCATACATTGTCACTCTGGTTAGTTCTTTTGAGTCTTTCCATAATTTCTTCATAGACAGTCTACACAATATTCTTGAGAACTTTCTTTGTTTTATGTAATACCTCAAAGGGACTTTAGTAGCACACATGCATTCCATCTGTTACTGCTTACTCCCATCACATTTCTTATGCACTCTTTTTTTGGTCATATAAGTTTTTAATATTTTCATACCCCGTAACACATACTAGTCATATTTAGAAATATGCTAAAGCTGAACTTAACAAACATATTTCTCGGCTGCTTGGGGTTTTGATTCTTCCAAATGTTTCCCAGAACACTTCTTGTGGTATTCCTAATTAACATGTACGGTAGCATCACTGGGAAGATATTACTTCTAAAGAAATGGGCTTTTGTCATATTGAGCAGTTTGAGAATCATTGAAATCACTACACAAATTTTGCCCATGTCATCCAATTCAATCTCATTTTCCTACTCAATTCTAAGTTATTTCACCAGCTTTTGAGTGGCCTGTCCAGTTGCATACATATATAAATACACAATGTGTGTGTGTGTGTGTGTGTGAATACAGGGTTGTATTAGAGTCAGTTCAAACCAGCTCCTAAAAATCAATTGTTAATTTTTCAGTATGAGCTTTACACCTCAGAAATCAGCAAGTAATTCACATCATTGCTTAATTTATTGTTTTTGTTGATTGCCTAGGTTTAAGAAAAAATGTTAATAATGAAGATTAATTTTAAACATCAGGGGTGCCCCCTGTCCTCCCTTGAGATCCTATAGTTAAATATGTACTAGCAATCCTATGCATGCATACATGCATCCGTCTATATGTATTTTTGACGGGGGAGTCTGAAGTTGTGATGTAATCTGCATAATCTCACTGGGAACCCCAAGTGAGAAAGCTCCCTTAACTAATGCAGAGAAGCAAATCTTTTGCAATTTTAGCCTTAATAACATACAACCTTGAAAAATTTAAGGACTCTGAGCAATGAAATGTCTAATCAGGATTGATGATAAAGCATATTTACCATGTCTTGATGGAGAGATAAAGAATTAAATAAGCAGAAAGAGATGTACATTTTTGGATGTAGCTGCTGTTGGAATTTGTCTTGCTTGACTATACTTATTTATTATAGGCCTTTTGTTTTGTTTTGTTTTTGGTAGGGAGGAGTGAGATGAAAAGAAAATACCTGTTAATTGAAACCATAATTAACATCAAATAAAACTTTTAGTCTTAGAGAATTAGCTAGGGCACTGAGAAGTTACATAGCTGGTTCAGAGACAGGATCTGTGTTACAGATTGACCTTCAGCACAGAATTACAGAATTTGAGGATTGGAAAGGACTTCAATGGCCGTTTAGTCCATTCCATTTGAAAAAGGAATGCCCAGAGTATAATATGCTCTGTCCAGCTCTGCTTGAAGACCTCCATGAATGGGAAAACCAGCGCCTTTGAAAGAAAATCATACCACTTTTTGGTAGCTCTAATTGTTAGGAACTTCTCTGAATTCAGGAAAGCCAGGTACTTTTGGACATTAAAGATGGCTTTCTGGTCACTGTGCCATACTGTCTCTTTCCAGAGAGATAGGTAGATAGAAGAAATAATATATAGATATATGAATTCAAAGGATTGTCCAGCCACCTGTCCCAATCTAAAAACATGCTTAATGGAATGGATATGGAACATTATACCTAACTCTGACTATCTCAAAATCTTTTTTCACATCCTATTGTAGATTTTATGGGAAAGGTCTTTCAGTGTTCTGGGGCTTGATACCATCATTACCATGTACTCTGTGTAGGGAAGATTTTTATTTACACTATGCAAATATACTCATGACATTTGTGAACACCTTAGATGGTCATATACCTCTCTGTCTTACTCCTTATTTCATGTCAGTATTTAGTGGATTTGATTATTAAATATTTTCAGGAGATTAACTTAAATATGTAAGATCAAGAACCATTCCCCAAAGGAAAAGTCATCAGAGACTAATTAATTCTAAATAAAAGAATGAATAATTCTTAAAGAAAAGAAAGCCTGTTAACAACCATATGAAAAATTATTCAGAAGAGAAATGAAACGTGAAATGTCTGAGATTTTACCTTATACCAAATAAGTAATAAATAAATCTCAAATATCATGAAAGATGTGAATAGTTAACAATAGAGTGGTTGTGGAAAGCTAAACACTATTGGAAGAATGGTAATTATTCCAACAGTTCTCAAAAGCAATTTAGAATTATACTAAGAATGTAACTAAAATGTCTGTACTTTTTAAAATTTTCTTTTAATTTAATTAATTTGTTTTCAGTTTTTAACAATCACTTCCATAAGTCTTAAATTTTCTCCCCTTCTCTCTTCCCTGTTTTCCTCTCCCCTCCCTCCCTGAGATAGCATGCAATCTTTTATGCGTTCTACACATACATTCATATTAAACACCTTTTCACATAAAATGTCTATACTCTTTGACCCAGATAATCCATTGGAAGTCATATAGTCCAAGAATGTGTGTGAGAGAAAGAAAGATAACAAAAATATTCATGGAATCAATTTCCATAATAGCAAAACAACCAAAACAAAACAAAACATAAAACAAACAAACAAAAAAAACCAAAAACAGCCTGGAAATAAACTAAAAAAGTGTATAGTGAGGTGTGGCTAAACAAATTATAATACATGTAAGTAATGCAACATTACTTCCATGTATTCCCTGTAAGAAAGATTAACAATATGTATGCATATGTTGTGATCCAAAATGAAACAAACAGAATCAAGGAAACAATGCCCACAATACATAAAACAAGATACATGAAAATAACAAGAATAAAGTTAAAAAATGAAATATGCTGAACAAGTTGGCTCCAAAAAAGGGATGAGAAAAGGAACTTTCTCACATAAAATATATCAAGAACTTAATAATTGTATCTTCTTGATAAGAATATGGAAGATTCCAGGTAATGGAATAACACATGCTAACTTGATTAGTTTATTAGGTAGGAGGTTTCATTAGGGAGAGCACTATGTTGGGAAATGACTATCTTACAAAGTAAAAGCTTTCAATGAAACTTCTTTCATAAATAAGTTAACAAAAACCAAAATAAAACAAAGATGTCAATGTTTTAAAAATTATTATTAATTAATCATATTTATAATTATATAATAATAAATAATAATAATTAATGCTTCAACTAAGTCAAATGCTTTAAAATTTCTAGCCAATCTCCATTTGAATGACTGATTGGTGGGTAGGACCTACCGCTACATCTACCTTGTTACTTTACTTCCTTTTAATCCCTCCCTTCAACTATAACACATATACAAATCCCAGGGTGCAGGGTGTGTTCAAGAGGACCAGCACCTTTGGTGTGATGACTGCCGAGCCCTTTTCATGGCTCTTTCCACCTTTGGTTTCCACCGATTCCACCTAACTCTCACTTGTGACTCCAGCATGCACACCTCGGTATACTGTTTTGGCAGACAGGCCAAACCAGGTTGAGGGTAACCAAGTGTTCTCAAACCCATTGGTGAGTTAATGGGGTGTCTATGCCAAGCATGTGAAGACTTCCTCTGGTGGAATGGGCAAATGAGAACAATTTATTCCAACAGCCACGAAGGCAGATGAAGCAGGCAATGTGGAGTGCTTAGAGCTTGGTGAGACATCGAAGACTCCAAGGTCATCCACTCCATCCTGAGCCATCGCCAGCTATCTTGACTCTATCCTGCCTCTGGACTATGAAGACTCTGGAGGAGAGAGTGAGGATGATGACTTTACTCATTTAAATCTAATTTACTCATGAATCAAAGGCATCACTCGTACCATTTCACTATTATGCCTCAAATTCCTGTGGAGACAGGCAAGTGATGAAACAACAGGTATGGATATACTGGGAACTGTAGTCACAACCCTGAACACAGGTGGCCCAGGCTATAGGGTTGTTTCTCACTGAAAGCAGCAGTGGGACTTGGTAGCCCCCTGGGTGTCTGATCAGCCTTTTAAGGACCACATTGCTCACCTCCTGGTGTGAGGAATGGGGCTAGAAAAGGTGCCCTACATATAAAACATCTTCAAAGAGGACCAAAATGACATCACCATGATAAAGTGAAATTTCAGTGTATCTGACTGTGGCTGATCAGCCCATTATGAACTCAGAATGCTCCACCACAGGTTGGGCACAGATAGTTCATGTGAATATTTGGGATGGATATCCCAAATTTGTTCATTCTGCTTTTACTTTGTGCTGTCTCAATTCTGCTTTGTTCAAAGAGCACAGCACCTTTTCTGATGTGGGAATGCCATGCTGAGTGGTCCTGTCCCAGTGTCTCCTATGTTGTACAGTCAAATCCAAAGTTCTTGAGAAAGACCTTGAGAGTGTCCTTGTATCATTTCGTCTGGCCACCATGTGGTCGCCTGTGCCATATGAGTTCTCCGTAAAATTGTCTTTTTGGCAAGCGTACATTTTTTATTCAAACAGCATGGCCTGCCCATCGGAGTTGTGCTCTCTGAAGCATAGTTTGAGTACTTGACAGTTCAGTTCGAGCAAGGACTTCAGTGTTTGGTACCTTATCCTGCCAGGTGATTCTCAGAATCTTCCTAAGACAGTTTAAATGGAAGCAATTCAGTTTCCTGGCATGGCGCTGGTAGACTGTCCATGTTTCACAGGCATACAACAATGACGTCAGCACAACGATTCTGTAGACCTTCAGTATGGTAGTTGGTCTAATACCTCTTCTCTACCAAACTTTTCTTCAGAGCCTCCCAAAATGAACTAGCTCTGGCAAAGTGTGCATCAACCTCATTGTCAATGTGTACTTCCCTGGAAAGTGCACTAACAAGGTAAGTGAACTTATTCACAGCATTCAAAACTTCTCCATTTATTGTAACTGATGGTTTCACGTATGGATGATGTGGTGGCTAATGGAGCAGGTGTGTTTTCTTGGTGTTAATTATTAGGTCAAAATTAGCACAGGCAGCAGAGAATTTATACATACCTGTTTCATCTCAGCTTCAGGGACTGCATTGAGTGCACAATTATCTGCAAACAGAAAATCATGTACCAACACCTCCTCCACTTTGTTCTTGGCTTGTAGCCTTTTCAAATTGAAGAAGTTGCCATCAGTACGTTAGTTGACCTTGATGCCATGTTCATTCTCATTGAAAGCATTTGTCAACATGATTGAAAACATCATGCTAAAAAGCATGGTAGCAAGCACACAGCCCTGTTTCACTCCATTGGTGATTGGGAAGGCACGAGAGCATTGTTCATTATCCAGAACTAAGGCCAACATGCCATCATGAAATTGACGTACAGTATTGATGAACTTCTCCATGCAATCAAATTTTGACATAATTTTCCATAAGCCCTCACAACTAACAGTGTCAAAGACCTTGGTCGGATATACAACTGTTGTGTACAGACCTCTGTTCTGCTCCTCGTATTTCTCCTGTTCTTGTTGGGCAGCAAACACCATATCGACTATTCCTTGGCCCTTTCTGATGCCACACTGGCTCTCAGGTATATGGCCATCTTCCAGGTGAAGGATCAGCCTATTAAGGAGGACTCCAGCAAGAATTTTTCCGCAATGACTAAGAGAGAGATCCCCTTGTGATTGTCACAGCACAATCTATTCCCTTTACCCTTATAGAATGGACAATGGAGGCATCCTTGAACTCCCGGGGGATAATCTCCTCTTGCCATATAACCTGGAAAATTTCAGTCAGCTTTTGTATGAGCAGTGGTCCCCCTACCTTGTAAATCTCAGCTGGAATAGAATCAGCATCAGGTACTTTGTCACATGAAAGGAGCCTAATGGCTCTCAAAACCTCTTCTTCAGTCGGAAGTTCAGCTAAGGAGGCATTGACTTTAACCTGAGGTAAACGGTTAATGGCCTCAGCATTGATTGATGATGATCTGTTGAGAACACTATGGAAGTGTTCAGCTCATCTCTTTAGGATCATGTCCTTATCACTAATCAATGTGGCTCCATCAACACTGAGTAGTTGTGATACACCATAGGTTTTTTATCCATAAATTGCTTTCAGGGAATCATAAAAGTGCTTTGGATTGTTACTATCAGCATAAAACTGAATTTCACCTGCCTTCTTACTGAGCCAGGAATCCTGCATCTCTCTAAGCTTTGTTTGTACTTTGCTTTTGATGGAATCAAATGCTGCCTTCTTAGAGAACTATCTTACTAGTAAATCCTGTGGAGTTCTCGTTTTTCATTTAGCAGTTTCTGAATTTCCCCATCATTTTTACCACACCAGTCTTGGTGTTTGTGAGTGTTCTGACCCAGATGAGCAAATGCAGTGCTGTACATCAAATCTCTGAAAGCTGCCCATTCTTTTTCTGCTCCACTGTTGCCAGCTGTGTGTTGGCTCAACTTTCCCTCCAAGTCAGCAACAAACTCTTCATGTTCAGAGAAGAGTTCTAATTTGTTGACTATAATTCTGGTAGTTATTTTACCTTGGGGGTAGCACTTTTTATGAATGCTAATATTTAGCTTGGAAAGGATAAGTCTATGATCAGTCCAGCACTCTGCACCACAGAACTCTTTTGTCACTCTTACACCTTGTCTGTCTCTTCTCCTTAAAATTACATAGTGTATTAGATGCCAATGTTTGCTGCAAGGGTGCATCCATATAGTTTTATTGCATTTAGGTAAATGGAAGACAGTGTTGATGATAAGAAAGTCATGCACAAGTCTTCAGCAGTAAATGACCATTACTGTTGCTGTTTTCAACTCCATTCCTCCTTAGGATTCCCTGCCAAGTCTGGTAGTCTGAGCCTACTCTAGCATTAACGTCACCCAGAATTATAAGCTGGTCCTCCTTTGGTACATTGATGATAAGGGTCTCTAGGTCTTCATAAAATTTTTCTTTGACTTCATCAGGGTTTGTCATGGTGGGAGTATAGGCACTGATGATTGTGGCATGGCGTTTTCCCACGTGTGGCAATCACATTGTCATGAACCTGTCATTCACTCCATTTGGCAGGCATACATACCGGCTTGCTGATCAGATTAGTTTTGATTGCAAAACCCATGCCAGCTTCATGGCATTCCCCTTCACTGTGCCCACTCCAGAAAAAGGTGTATCCAGCTCCAACTTCAGTAATCTGGCCTTCATTTGCCAACTTTGTTTCACTCAGGGCTGCTATTTGGATGCGATACCTGTTGAGTTGTCTTGCAACAAGAGCAGTTCTTTCAGGTCTACTGTATTTTGTGTTGTCTATTAGGGTGCACACGTTCCATGTGCCAATGGTGAGTGGAATCATCATTGCAGATGTTTTCACATATTTTTTTTTTCTGCGTTTGTCTGCATAGTGAGATTCCCTGCCTGCTGTGTTAATCAGGCCAGGGTTGGGTAAGCAGACAATGTGCCCACATCAGAAAGGATGCTGTGCTCTTTGAGCAAAGCAGAATTGAGACAGCACAAAGTCAATGCAGGATGCACAAATCTGGCATATCCACCCCAAATATTCACAGATTATCTGTGCCCAACCTGTGGTAGAGCATTCTGAGCTCATATTCGTCTGATCAGTCACACTTGGACACACTGAAATTTTATCTTATCATGTTCGTGTATTTTGGTCCTCTTTGAAGACAAATGACAACAACCAACCATATACAAATCCTAACATGGCAGCCATTTGGGAAGACCAGAACAGCTCATCACACCACACAGATAAGATGAGAGGTATTTCCTCTAATCTTCCTGTTGGGGGTTGGGAAGCACTTGGCCTTACTATGTGTCTTGCCTCTTCATCCTTCAGACACATTGGGCACTGTCATCTAATGTACTAATGTACCTTAAAGACTCCTGGGCCTTACAACCTTACCAAATCTATTGGACTTCTAAGCCTTTTCATCTGTCATATAACTGAACTTTCTTCAATATCTTGTCTAATTAACATCTGAGCTCCTTTAGAGCAGGGCCTATCTGGCTTTTTCTATTTGCATTCCTAGCATTCAGCTCAGTTCCTGGCACATAAATAAGTATTTAATAAGTTCTTTTTCATCCCTTCCTTCAACAGATTCAGCAGAATCTTATGTTCCCACTTTCATGGGAAGATAAATGAAATTAAATCCTAACTACACTTTATGGCCTGGTTAAAATGTTATAAAGTCATTAGAGTGTCCAGAGGCTTTAGAAGCAGATCCCAAGGTGAGTAAAAAGTCTGAAAACTATGTCTATGAGAAGCAGATGGAGAAATCTAAGCATGCGTAGCTCTAGACAATAAGATGGAAAGTTTAGTTTTTAGTTCTATTTCTGGTGATTACTGACCATGTTACCTTTTTCCTAATAAATTCCCCCATCTGAACCTGAGTTGCCTCATTTGAAAAATTAGGGGCTTCAATTACATGATTACTAAGGTTCCTCACATTTTTATATTTCTATGACTCTACATATGCACATAAAATTATATGATCTACATTTATACTGATAAATAGATATACTTCTTTATATTGGCTGTAGTAATACTGACTCAGTGATTTATTAATTTTATTATGAAGTATTTTATATTCTCAAAATGGCTCAGAGCTCTTTAATGATACTGAAAGCTACATTACTAGCAATGTTTACATTTCAAAAGTTTGGGAACCTCATACAGTTTTGAGGTGGAAGCATGTGTTTCAGTTTTCCACTTTAGCTTCAGAACACTAAAACGTTTGATCTCCAAAGTTATGGAAAGGAGAAGCAACCCTTTCTATTTCCCAAATATAGGCAGTTTTGGGGCCATTAAGCATTTAGTGGTGAAATAGTTAACAGAATCTTAATAAATGGAAGATTGAACTTCAGAATATTACTCTTATACCTCCCAATGTTTTGGCAGTTGCGGATTTATTTGCAAAAATCTATTAATTATTGTCGCATGACATTAAGCTTTCTGTAATCCAAATGTCAGAAAACAAATAAAACCTAGTTATTGCATACTACTCTTACACTAATTCCATTTGACACATAATTCAGACTACAAATGTTTATTGGGTGCACACCCATTTTCAGGTTCTGGGACTCACAAAAATGTGATATGATCATTGTCCTCAAAACACTCACCATCAAGCAGCAGGGATATGGTACTAAAACAAATGACTACCAGACAGACTATAAAGTGTATCAGAGTGTAGAAGCATAAAGAATGCATTGTCTAAGAGGTAAAAAGAAAGTACTGTGAGTTTCTAGAGGCAGAAAAGATTTCATTTGTTTGAGGGTAATAAGAGATAAGTTCATGCATTTGAATTGGTCCTTGAAGTGTAGCTGGGAATTCAGTTGGTGGATATGAGATATGGTGGCAGTGGGAAGACAATCATTCCAAGTAAGACACAGGGGGACTTTTTGAAGATGGCAAACAGCAGCCAGGTTGGGACATGGATGACTTATAGAAAAAGAGTATAAGATAAGGTTGGAAGGGGAGTCCTGAATATCAGACTAAAGGGTGTGAACTTTGATAGTCAGTAGGGAGCTATAGACATTTGCTAGCTGTGTAACCCTCAGCCAGTCACTTAACCCTGTTTATCTCAGTTTCCTCATCTGTAAAATGAGTTAGAGTAAGAAATGGCAAACCCTCAGCATCTTTGCCAAGAAAATCCTAAATGGGGTCTTGAAGAACCAGGCATGACTGAAATGACTTGGCAACAACAGCAGCAGCAACAAAAGAGATCTACTGAAACTTTTTTGAACCTGCAGTATAATGTTTTAAGAAGTTTAATATGGAAACAAGAATTTTAATTAATTTATTACTTTGTATTTATGCAAAATTTCTTCCATCGAATATTTCAAGTCATTGTTATTTACAATAGCCCTTTGGATGTTTGGGTCATTTTTTATTATGACTAATGATTGGAAATAGAAGTTCTCAGATGAGGGATTTTGAATAGTCCTATAGATGGTTCATAAAACCCTGAATTAATGTGGTGACAGCAGAAATGGAAAAGTGAGAAGTGTATGAGAGACAGAACAGAAAGAGAATCTACAGGACTCAGAAACTGATCAGTCGGGAGAGATGTCATGCCTGAGAAAATGGTGGTTAATACAACAATTAGGCAAGTCTTGGGGAGAAACTTTTTAGGGTGTGGAAAAGATGATATCAGAAGAAAGCCTAGGATAGATGAGGAGTTTGACGTCCTGGTAGGACATCCAGGTAGAAACTTCTAGTAAGTTGCCAGTTAAGAAATGGAACTTATTATAACAGAGTAAGGTTGAAGATATAGATTTGGAAGTCATTCATGTAGAGGTTATCCATCAGACTGGAAGTGGATGAGACCACCAAAAAAAAATAATCTGACAATTCTACTCCATGAAATGAGTATTCATGTTGAGAAATCCCAGCTACAATCTTTCTGATATCCTTTGAAAATGTAAATGTGGCACAAGGAAAATAATGAGATGTAAAAATGTAAATTACAGAGGCTACTATTTTTGGACTTCTCAGCAACCACTTTTAGTTGAGAGACTCAGGGGCATGGGATAAAACAGAAGGTACATCAAAGCTACATTTTTAAAAAAGAATCCTAAGTAACTTAATTTAAGAAGAAGAGGAGATCATCCTAATGATCTTTCCACGAAGTATACATATCTGAATAGCTGGTGTCTTGAGATACCAAGCATACTTAATTGAAATGATATGGGGATTCTGGGAAAATCAACTTAGAAGATTTAGACAAATTCATAATTCATTAATTCATAATAAGCTAATAGTCAAAATATCTATGAGGTATTATGAATAAGAGTGGTTAAAATATTTCATTAAAACACTTTGCATAGATGAAATTAATATTAATTTTTTGTTGCGCATTTGTTTCAGTCATATACTTTGTGTCTCCATATGGGGTTTTCTTGGGAAAGATACTGGAGTGGTTTGTCATTTCCTTCTCCAGTTCATTTACAGATGAGGAAACTGAGGCAAACAGAATTAAGTGACTTTCCTAGTGTCTTACAGCTAGTAAATGTCTGAGTCTAGGTTTCAACTCAGAAAGATGTTTTCCTGGATCCAGTCCTGGCACTCTATCCACTGTGTCACCTAGATGACCAATACTAAATTAGACAATCCATATATTTGGCATTGACTGTGAACTTGAAATTATCTAATCTAATTAAGGCCATTACTAAATGGAAGATTTCTTAACATGCTTCCCTTCTATGGGCCCCAGTTTCCTTATCTATATAAAAAAGGAGTTAGATAGATTTCTAAAGTTTCTTAGAATTATGAACTAGGACCTATGAGGTATATGGTCTTTTCTCCAGGCCTGCTAGTCACACAGAGTAAAGTCCAGTTGTGGATGAAGACTGGTCAACTAAAAGAAACTGTTGAATGATCACTCCTTTTAGATGGAAGACTAGGGACAGTGGAAATAGTAGGAAGAACATTGAGGCAAGCATAAATCATCTGTCATCCTAGAAAAAGATACTCTGAGCATTCAATTGGTTGCCTGATCCCATTCTGAGTCATTGAGATGTTGACTGTTACCTGGTTTCAGTTTTTCAAGTTGATCTGTTGGCTTCCAACTCTGACCGTGCTATTCAGTGAGTGATGTGCCCTGTTGTAAGAATCACTTCTGCCTCAATATCCTGGAGGTTGTTGCATGTGAAACTTCAATCTGCCTTTTTTGGGGGCGGTCAAGGTCTATTATTCATAGGTGTGGGGGACTTCAGTGTGACAGATTCCTTAATAAATGTATATTGTCAAATGTTTCTTACAGTCTTAGAGCAATGGACTTCAAAGTATGGTTAGAAGACACAGGAAAGTGTTTTTGTGACCCTTTCAGGGGGTCCTTGAGGTCAAAACTATTTTCATAATAACGTAAAGTTATTATTTGCTCCTTGAAATTCCCCTACCTTTTCCAACCACATACCTTTGTGGAGGCAGACTTGCTTCATATACTTCAAGCAAAATAACACGTCATAACAGAATGAATGGAGGAGTACATATGAAAATCCAGCTGTCTTCTTAAGTCAGCCACTGAGGAGATTTGCAAAAATGCATAAAACTTTTTCACTGTTTTTTGTTTTGGAACACATTGACATGCTTTTTTTGTATAAAATATGCTATTTATGTTAACATATAATGAGTTTATAAATAATACAGATATATATATATAAATAAAATAAGTTTATAAATATATTGATAAATGCTTGATAAATGTATTGATTTTAATTTCTAAGAGTTTATATATGTTTGCCATATATGTATATATATAACATATATATTATATGTGTGTGTTTATAAAATCTCCATAAGAAAAATCTCTTTGGCATCCTCAATAATCTTAAAGAACATAAAGGAGCCCTGAGACCAAAAAGTTTGTGAACTCCTAACTTAAAACATTGCCTGTGGGCACTGAGAGGTTAAGTGACTTACCCAAGGTCAGGTAGCTAATCCATGACAGATGCTTGCACCCTGTTCTTCTAAACTCTTACAGCAGCCCTCTCTATCTGAGGCTAGACCTCTATCCACTGGACTTTGCTGCCTCCCCTCTGCTCTTTCTGTGTAAAAATACATAGACCATCTTGCAAGATCAATATAAGCAGCTGGAGGTATTGGACACCAGCCAGGGTTTGTTTTAACTAAATTCTATGAAGTTATTAAGCAAAAGCAGGCTGGTCCATCAGGTTTTGGGAGCTATGTTTAGGCCCTGGAGGAGACTGAAGTAATGAGTGTGTATATTCTAAAGCTCAATCCCCTGGTTGGAAAATTCTGTCCTGAGATTAATGATGTGTCTTGGGCCTAATGTCTGGATCTATTTGGGGGAGTTCCACATTCAGGTTTATTTCTACTGAAGTTAGAATGAGGGCTTATAAAATGACCCCAGAGGGCAGTTTAAGACACCCTATGGCAATCCTTTAATAATTCAACTTCCTTACGGCAGATTGATTGTTTATGAACAGATTGATGGCTTATGAACAAATTCTCCTCTGAATTTGTGACTATGCTGACAACTTTTTGGTTTTATGGAAAGCCTTGAGTGTATTTTTATAAGAATCACTCAGATTATTATTTTAGGGTAATGAGAATCAATGACTCATTCAATAAGTATTCATTAAGCAAGGCTCCACCAAGCTCTATGTTAGACTCAAGGATACAAACACAAAGATGAAGCAGTCCTTTCCCTCAAGGAGCTCCCATTTTGCTATAGAAATTTGGAAGATATTTTAAGTTGATTTTTCTTCAAAGGATTTAGACCAATGAGCACACTCACACACATAACACATGTACACACACACACACACACACAAGTGCACACACACACATGACCAAAAACAAATTGCACAGATATCTCAGTAGTCTGTTTAGCTATTGTAATAATCATATTACGAGCATGAAACTCAAATAAAAGAAAAGTTCAATGACTTCTTGCTTGTCTCATCAGCCAACAACAAAGGAAAGAAAGTAATACACGTCTCTGACTTGGAATGTGGACTCTGTTAGAATGTTGAGGTTTTAGGAAATAATTTTCAGATTCAATAGCCATTAAGTTACTTTACTTTCAGTTTTGATAAGGTAATGAAAATTGAATTATGTAGAGGATGCCACAGGGTATCTTGATTTTATTAAAGCATTTGAAAAAAATCATTTAATGTCCTTCTAGACAAGATAAGAGGATGCAAGTTGGCTTAGCACAGCAGGAAAGCAGTGCAGCAGGGACATAAGGGCCTAACGAGCAGAGGGAGATGCTTGGGCTGGAAACCTCTCCAGGCTTGTCCTTTAGTGGCAGCTACAATCAGCTTGGGCATTTAAGTCCCAGGAAATAATCCACAAAGCTAGTGCCATATCCTTTACCTCAAAGTTAATCCTACAATTCTCCCATTATGGTAGAGTGAAGGGGTTGTAAGAGGAAGGTCTGGATAGAATAATAAGATGAACGCTGAAGTGTTGGTGGGTCAGTTTTTCCCTAGGTGCTTTGAAGTTATAGTTGCCTCATCTTAAAAGGGCCAAGGTCTCTCACTGCATCCTGAATCATCTCCAGTTGTCCTGATCATTATCAGGCCACTAGACCCAAATGGCTCTGGAGGAGAAAGTGAGGCTGGTGACCTTGCACCTCCTTCCCTTATTCAATCAGTCAATTGCAAATCATGTCATCATCTCCCTAACGTCATGGTCCACTTTGAGAATGAAGGACAAACCACACATATATTTTCTAGTTAATAATAATAGCTAACCTGGCCACTGGACCCAAACCACTCTTGAAGAGAAAGTGAATCTGGTGACCTTGTACAGTCACCCGTCAAAGTCAACTGCAAGTCATGTCATCATTTCCCTAATGTCATGGTCCTCCTTGAAATGAAGGACAAACACAACCTGTGAGTAGTCCAAGCTTCCTGTATGTGGACCCAGACATTTGAGTAACTCAGGTCTCCCTTTTCTCCCTCTCTTCCTCTTTTTAAAGGGAGGTAAATTATTATGGTCAGAAGTTTCACAGTTAACTTGAGATTTACTAGTTATATTCCTTCTTTCCTTGACTCCTTTCTTTTTTCTCAAAGACCAGACCTTAAACCCATTTCACTCTGGAAATCATAGATTGGACCACAATAGGTCCCTTCCCAAGCACCACTTAATGTCTACATTTTGGGCTCTCCTGGCTCAGAGTGAATGCCAATAGCAACTGTTTCTCTTTTGACCAGCAACCCTGAAGGTCTTTCCCTCCCACTTTGATTTTTTTGGGGGTCATCCCTTTACTCACTTCTTAAAGAGGCCTGTTCTGTTCACTGGATGGGTATTACTTCACTCAAAGTGAGAAACTGAAAAGACCTTAGCCTAAAAGGGCCATGGTTTCCCATTGAATCCTGGGCCATCTCTGGTTGCCCCGATGCATATCTGGCCACTGGACCCAAATGGCTCTGGAGGAGAAAGTGAGGCTAGTGATTTTGCCCAGCCCTTCCTCAGTCTAATCAAAGTCAGTTGCAAGTCATGTTATTGTCTCCCTGATGTCATAGTCCTTTTTGAAAATGAAAACAAAGGCATAACCAAAACATTTATGTAGTGCTTTAAAGTTTCTAAAACTTCCTATATAAAATATTTCTTCTGATCTTCATAAGAACATTCAAAGTAGATAGGATTATGATCTCCATTTTACAGATGAGGGAACTAAACCTAGATAAATTACTTTTCCTCTAGTCACAGAGCTAGGACATATTTGAAACATTGGATGAAACCAGATTTTTCTGACTCCAAG
Source organism: Bettongia penicillata ogilbyi (assembly GCA_023548195.1). Lineage (NCBI taxonomy): Eukaryota > Metazoa > Chordata > Mammalia > Diprotodontia > Potoroidae > Bettongia > Bettongia penicillata. Next base: position 15,215,815 of record JAJHZJ010000322.1, read on the forward strand.
ATCATAACTTTCATTTACTATGTTATACTTATTGTCTGTGAAGAATATATGTTATTAGATCAACAAAAGTAGCATTTGTGAAAGTTCCTTCTGAGTCACATATTTTTCTTTTAGAGGTTGGATAGGTGTATATATATATATATATATATATATATATATATATATTTGTATCTACACATCTTTTTATATATCTATTATCTATGTATCTATCTCTAGATACATATTTCTATCTATTTAGATATCTATATTTCTCTCTCACTCTCCATATGTATCTATCTATATCTCTATACATATATCTATCAGCTGTCTATCTATCTATCTATCTATCTATCTATCTATCTATCTATCTATCTATCTATCTATCTGTCTGTCTGTCTGTCTATCTATTTATCACATGCTGGAAGCCTCTTGGTAATAAACTAGCAAAATGGAAGTGACTTCCTCAATAAATAGAGGGCTTGATTAAAATCATATGGAGTTTAGGGTAGGGAAATTCCAGGAATAAATTGTTGCAGGCGTTCCTGTAGGTTTTAACTTAGTTGGTTTCATGACAGGAGGGAATTTTACATAAAAAAGTGATGCTTATTTATCTTTGGTTGCATTGCTATACTCCCAAACTCTCATGGTTTCCTTGACTATGCTTTTTGAGGAATGGGATCAGATATTGGTTTTTCTACACCAGGGAAACATTGATTTGGACCTGGCTTTACATTGTATAGCATCAGGAAACAGTGTAGTGCAATGGGAAATGTTCTGGGGTGGTAGTCAGAGGTTAAAGGTTTGAATTTCCCTTTTTCCTTTGCCATGTAAATGGCCTTGGGTAGGTCATTTAACATCTCTTGGTCTCATATTACTTATCTTTACAATGAGAAAGTTGGACTATATATTCTCTAAGTTCACTTTCATCTCTAGATCTTTAACTCTATGACCTTATATTGTTGTGATGTTGAGGGTAATAGGTAGCAATCATGGCCTAAGTTGTGTAGCATTTTCAATGGAATGATGGAACCTCTTATTTGGAAATTATTAACAGTTTATGGCAGAATTTGTACTTGTTTTTGCATACCCCAACTCTAGAGATAGTGTTTCTGTGATCATAATGAAACTATGACAGCAGAAGTATACTTTTTTCAATATAATTAGTAAATTTCATCTACTTGTAACAGTCAGACTAGGAGGGTGTTGTTCTAAAGATCTTGAAGACAGCATCAGGTGTGAAGTGAATTCTGTGTAATCATTATGACCCTTGACCCTGTGAAAGGATCAAAAAAACTGTAGCTCCCTCATGTTCTTAGAGAAGTGAGGTACTGTGGATTCATATTGTTGTATATGACTGTGTCAGTTGATTTTGCATAACATTTTCTTCCTAATGGAACAAGAATTACTGTATAGTGGATGGGTGGTGGGTAAAACATATAGAAATTACTATGACACAAACGCAAAAAGGCACTAACAAAACCTCATTTAAGATAAAGCTAATTGAAGAATTGAAGGATATATCTGTGGGGTATATTTTGCCAAGTAACACAGCTAAGTTGATGAAAGTGTTGGTACAAACAAATAAATAGCTAGAAGTTCAGGATAAGGTGATATTTTTGGAGTTGTGAAAATTAGAAGGAATCCCTGGAAAAGCAGGAGAGGTCTTATTTTAGTGGGAATTCCCAGCTTTTCAGACAGAGATATATATAGAAGAAATAAATAAATCAATTTTTTTCTAGTGTGGTGCCCAAGACCATGGACAACTATAGACTTATTCGACAACTAACAAGGATGAGAAAGTATGTCGGAGGAAGGGTCAAAAATTCTGAGGACCCTGGACAAAAAAACCAGCATGGTATCACTGAAGGCATTATTAACTTGAGGTTTCTGAAAAGAGTAGATTAAGTGGACTCAGATTTTGATCCATTCAAGAGGCTCTGGAAACAAAAGTACCTGTAGATTAGCCTTAAGATATGGAAAGACTCTCCAATGGTTAAAGATTCTAGAGCAGATGGTTATATTGGAGAGCAGGTTCTTGAGAGGTTAATATGAGAGAACACCTTAATATACTGGGTGAGGATTGTGGAGGGTGGCAGTCCATCCAGCCTGTATGATCCTAGAATTAGGATTCATAGCTCTAGAATTGTTTGGTCTAAGGCAACACAAAGTTCTCCACCTTCAACCAAACAAATACTTCTATCCCCCAAAGTCAGCATTGTAGCAGTAATTGCCATGCTCTTGAAGAACAGAGGAAGAGATTTTGTCAAGCTGGAAGTCTTAAGTAGGAAGAAAGTCAACTGTATTCAAACTCATCATAAAAGTATCCTGGGATAAAAATTTGTGGGGCAAGGAGCAGCCAACAATCTGAAATATTTTTAAGTCCCCAAACTAGAATTAGAAGCTCTAGGATCCAGCAGAGCATGTAGTCATCGAATAAACTGGCCACAGGAAGAAGTCTAACCCAATGACTGAAATGGGTTTTGGTTCTGCTGGAGTCGCTGTGGGAGGAGCAAGTAGGAAGACTAGGGGCAGGAGACACATAAGGCAGTGGTCCAAAATGACAGACCCGAAATTGTGAGAAAATGTATTGTGTCCATATATTGAACAAATAGCATCTTATTAAGGAACATTGTAGTGTTTGACAAAGTCATAATAGGATATTCCAATCACTGCACATATGCTTGCCAATGAATACACTGTTCTGTGACATCAGGTAGGATCATTCCAGATGAGAACTTAAGCCTTGTGACTGGCCATTCAGTGGGCCAATAGAAGATTTTCCTGAATTTGTTATCCAGTTTCTTTGGGGGCTATTCAGAATTCCCACCCCCTTTGGGGAGGGGTGAAGGAAGAAAGGGCATAATTTAGAGGGGGCATACTGTTAGTATGACAGAAATAGTGCTGGAAAAACTCTAAGGAAGGAGTAAAGATGACTGTGCTGGACAGTTTCCTATACTCTCCAAATAGTGAAAAAACAGAGAAGCAATCAACATTGTTGATGTTAGATACTTTGATACCACAGTCATGCTGCAGCTGCAAAGTTAACGGCTGAGTAACAAAGTAAGACTTTTGGTAGTGCCAAGACATTGAGTCAGTGAGGTTGTAGGAATGCGTAGGAGACATCTAGGAGAAATTTTCCAGGGGTTTTCCTTGCTGCATTTGTATTATGACCTGGAGGACTATGGAGAGTGTGCCCTTTCTCTCTAGCTTTTTTGAATTCCTTCTAGTTAAATACTGTCTGCCCCTGGAGTGTTATAAGGTATAGAGAACCTGAAAGGGAAAATTGACTGGGATGTCTATTATGTATCAGCATTAATTACAACTTCAATTATTTTCCAGAGTCATTCACTCTTTTTTTTTGAGTGTGTTCAGGTCAGAGGTCAGGGGACTCAAGACTGGATTATAACACATCCAAGTTCTCTGAAGTCTGCTGAAAAGCCATGTCTAAAATGGTTTGTCTAATGTCTCAAAGTCATTTGAGTGAAGTGTCACAAACATCTATCCTGGATCTTATCCTCTAGCATGTTATTGATGCCCTGAATAAAGAGAGAAGACATAATTGTCAAGTTTGCTGATTCCACAAAGCTGGAAGAACTAAATAATACATCAAGATATAAAATAACCTTAAATTCTTGGAGTTCTGGAGGAAATCGAGGAAGAAAGGGTAGGGAATAAGCATTTATATAGCACCCTACAATTTGCTAGGCACCGTGCTAAGCACTTTGTAAAAACACGTTATCTAATTTGTTTTTCACAACAACCCTGTGAGGTAGGTGCTGTTATTATCCCCATTTTACAATTGAGGAAACTGAGGCAAACAGGTTAAGTGATTGTACAAGGTCATACAGCTAGTAAGTATCTATCTGAGGCTGGATTTGAACTCAGGTCTTTCTGATTCCTGGCTCAGTGAATATCCATTGTACCATAATCTGCCCCTAATAATAACAATAATATTTTTACATATAGCACTTTACAATTATAAAGCAATTTGCACATATTATCCTCTTTGAGTCTTGAAATAATCCTGTGAAGGAAATAGTGGCTTGTTTTTATCACCATGACATTTGACAGGGTATATATAGAAGAATCTCTATCTAGCTTCAAAAGATTCAAGTACATCACAGCTTGGGGGAAACCTATTTTAGCAGTAGTTCAAGTGGAAAGAAAAATGGAGGTATTAGATAAAACAATAAAAAAGGTCAGAGTAGTTGTCTTCAGATATCTGTAATGTTGTTTAGACAAAAGAACAGACTTGTTTGACATTGCTAGCAGGGGTGAGTCAAGGACGAATCAGTGGAAGTTAGAAGGCAGCAGAACCTGCTGGTTGACCTTAGGGTCAATAGGGTGTTAATGACTGAATTAAGGCCGCCTTGGAGGGATGTTTCCTATGGAATGCCACAGAACTCTAAACTTACAGCTTCTGTTTTTTCAGAGCTCTATCTTTGATCGTGATTAAGTCAATGTTTCTTTTTTTATGAGTCAGTCAATAAACATATATTAATCACTTAGCATATGCCAAGCACTCTACCAAGTACTCAGGGTATAAGAAAAGGTTAAAAAAATAGTCCCTGATCTCAAGGAGCTCACAGTCTAATGGATAAGACAAAATAAAACAACTATGTACAAACAAAATAAAGACAAGATCAATTGGTCTTAGAAGTAAGGTACTAAAAATTAAGGAGACCCTAGAAAGGGAGCTTGCAGACTTGAAAAAAGTCAGGAAAGTCAGGAGAAGAAAACAAGATCTTAGAGAACGTGTTCTGGAGTATTGAGGGACAGAGTAAAAATGCAGCCAAACAAGACATGTCTACTGCAAAGGACAGTTACATAAATAAACATCCATAAATATTATTTACAGTTAATATTTCTATAAAATAAAATGCTATTTCTGTATCATTTGAAGGCTCACAAAGGACTTTATTCAAACCAAAGACAATTATATTCATTTTACATCAGGATTAAGAAAACTGCAATGATGAAGTTAAGGAATCTGCTCAAAGTTATCAAGTTAGTAAATATCAGAGCCAGTATTTAAAATACAGTATTTAAAGTACAGTATTTAAAATAAAATTCCCAGTTGCAAGTCCAGTGTTCTTTGTACTACAAATGTTGAAGCTAATGATAACTTTTTATAGTACTGTATGATTTATTTAAAAAGAACTATATGATATGCTTATTGAATTGAAAAAGAAAATCTGAAGCTTAGAGGCATGCAGTGTAATAAATGACATTAGAGAGGTAGAACAGAAAGAGGGGATTAATTTAAGAAAATGAAACTCAATAGGGAAAATTACACAAACCCACTCTTGGGATCCAAAAGTCAATTTTACAAGTATAGAATCAGTGTGGCATGGACAAATAACAGGTGAAGTGAAGGACATCTAGATGTTTCTGGCAAAATGTTAAATCGGTAGCTTGATGCTGTGTAACATTTTTCTTGTGTATTGCTTAAGATCAAGGTCTAACTTAGATCAGAGCTCTTTTCTTTTTGTTCTTTAGAGGTAAGAACTGGGGGCTTCTTTTGTCTATGGCTGCCATTGGGACACACTGATTTTAGGAATGGTCTTAGTACAGCCACCAGCAAGCTTCTGTTGATGCTTGACTCACAGACTCCTATTAAGATATGACAATCTGAGATCTTACTTTTACTTGAGACTGCATGGAAGGATTATGGCAGTTTTGATTTGTGAAAGTTTCTTGGTAAAAGCTTTTTTTTTTTTTTTTTGGCAACTTCAACCTTGTCTTTGCTAAAGCAACAGGAAAAGAAATAGGTATCCTTCAGCAGTGGGGCCAGTACAATTAGGAGAAATGGTATGTTCCTAGTTCTAAAGTAATGACTAATACCATCCCCAAACCCTGAGACCAGAAGCTGGATTTGGGAAGTGAAGATAAAATGTAGAAGCAGAAACAGTGACTTAGAAAGTTGGAAGTGACATCTATAATGTTGATATCTGCAATGATCTTCATTGCATATCACCTCTTCCCTTCAAGAATTATGTCACTGAAACCCTTTAAGCCTTTAATTTCCTGTTTCCATTGACCTGTGGCCAACAACATTGAAGAGTGGCAGGGTGACATATTGGATAGAGGGCCAAGTTTGTCATAGGATAATTTGGGTTCAAGTCCTTCCTCTGAAATGCATTACTATGTGATCCCAGGCAAGCCACTTAACTTTTCTGTGATTCCAAGTACTTCTCTAAGAGTCTTAATTATAAATTAGTGATTTTGAATAGGTGAGGGAACTGTTGATATCAGGAGTTTCTCATATGAATGAAATCACAACTTTCTAACCAAAAAGACATACATATAAACACATACATATGTAGGCATGCAATATGTGTACATATATATATAAAAAACATAGATAGGTATTTGTACATGTGCACATGTATGAATAGATGCATATGTGTATATACATGCATATATGTATTTCTATATGCGGGTATATACACACATATACTGGAGGGAGACAAATTAATTCTAGATGTTTTTAGTAGAATTTTCTGCAATGATTTCATGTGTGGTTTTAAAAAAAGCTGTCTTTAAAAGGCTGCTTACAGGCCACTGGCCCGAGACTGAACTCTCAGAGGGTTATGAGAACTCTTTTAAGGTCCCTCAACTCTGTGATTCAAGAGGCATCTTTCTGTGTTTGGAGTCAGAAAAACACAAAGCACCAACAGCTAGGGAATAAGTCACCAAAAGAGGTCCCTTTCAGGGGAGACAATACCCTATCGATTTCAGGGAGCTATTAGTAAACTAGAACTGGAGCTCTCAATTGATCCCTTTCCTCTCACTTCCTTATTTTGCCCCCTGTGCAAGAAATCTGCTAGGTTGGCTGAGAGCATAGAGCATCTCTATGACAGAAGCTTTCTCTCTGGATGATAATTATTTTTAACAGGCCAAGGTAGCTGTATAGCCATCTGTGTCTGGGGATAACTGTTCTGGACAATTTACATTGTGCTTCTCACTTTTCTATTTAATTTTTATCCTTTTTAATGAGGCTTTAAGCCCTCAATTGACTACCCTATGTCTTAAGGGGCCTGGTGACTGAAAGCCTAGCAGAGGAGCATCAAAGTCCTAAGACCAAAGAGTGGATGCTCCAGACTCAGTCGATGACTAGTGCAATGACCATGCTGCGTGAGAGCAACATTTTACTCCTTTTGGTTCATATGCTAGTAAGAAGCTCACTTGACTTTTAGAATTCCTTATTTCCTTCAAAGTTCTTCTCCAGTGAATTCTACAGTCTTTCCTGATATTCAACTCCTAGCTGCTATTATTTTCCCCAGCATCTTTCCTTACTAAAACTTGCCTTTAAAAAAAAATGTGTATTTTATTTATACACATGGTGTCTCCCTTGAGAGAATGGAAGCTCCTTAAAGGCAGAGGTTATTATGTTTTTGTCTTTGTATCTCGGCACTTAATAAATGTTTGTTGTTATGATTAACTGCTATCAAGCCATATATCAAAGGCTTCCCATCAAGTTATTTGGTATTAGACTTGGAGGACAGTTCAGCCAATAGATTTGAAGATGACCAATGAACGTATTGCATTTCACTTGTTCAAAGGTACAATGAGCTAATTCATCTAAAGTTGTCTCCAAAACTGCAAGACTGTAAGTGCTATATAAATGTTAGCTAGCTAAGTTCCTTTCACACACTCACACACACACACATGCACACACACATACTCACATTCATGCATACACACATGATACACCCACATTCATCTCCTTCCCCATGCTTATCCCATTTTAAATCTTTGTAACTTTGGCAACCAAACAACCACGAAATCAACCGCAAATCCAACAATACTAAATTACGAGTCAGGAAATCGCTTCTGCCTGGGATCTAAGACCTGTGAGCAGCAGCTACGGGTCCCCAGAGCCCCCCAAATATCATCAAGAAATGTTCTCTCTTGTGAGTGTTCACTTTCTTTATGGATCCAAAAATAAGCATCAATTATTAACCGTCTAACGTGTGTCAGATACTGTGCCAAGCGTTGAGGATATGAAGAAAGACAAAAATACAGTCCTTGTCTTCAAGTGCTCACATTCTAATGCAAAGAGGCAACATTCAAAACATTGCACATTTAACGTAAGGAAAGTTTAAGTACAAGGTAAGGTCAGAATAAGGGCAATAGGAGGGAGGGAACCCCAAAAGACCCTTGACAGAAGGTAGAACTCATTGATGGGCAGCTAGATGACTCAGTGGATAAGAGTGTTGGGCCTGGACTCAGAAAGACCTGGATTCAAATCTGGCATCAGAAACTGACTAGCTGTGTGACTCTGGACAAGTCACTTAACCTTCTTTTGTATTAATTCACTGGAAAAGGGAATGACAAACTCTTCCGTTATCTTTGCCCAGAAAACCCCATGGACAGTTTGTTCTACAAGGTCATGAAGAGTTGGAAACAACTGGACAGAAATGAGGACTTTTTGAAGTCTTGAAGGTGTCTTCAAGGAAACCTGGGAAGCCAGGAAGTGGAGGTGAGGAGAAAGCATGGCAGGCATGGGTGCAGGTAAAGAGTCTGTGGGGTGAGCGGTGGAGAGTGGTAGAGAGATGGAGCCTCACGTATGAGGAACAGAGAGTATGGGGAGGAGAACAAAGAAGACTGCTGCCTTAGACAGGGGCCAGGCAGTTTAGGGATCTCAAAGTTACTAACCATGAGAGTCCACTCTGCTTGAGTTCTAGTTTCAGCTTTGCTGCTTAAACTCTACGAGATCTCCAGCAACTCATTGAACTCCAGTTTGCAAGTTTGTAAAATGTGGATAATTCGTGCTCATTTCCCTCACAAAGCTTTGATGCTTTCTAGATACATTTTATATGAATCTTGCCCATGATAATCTTGCCCTATGACTATATTCTCTTTCCTGGGTATAATGCACAAAGCCCCCCATGCCTAGAATGCTCACCTTATTTATCTGTTTGGGGGAATCTCTAGCTTCCTTGGAGGCTCAGATTGAATGTTATCTCTTAGACTAAATCTTCATTCTCTGTGCTCTCCCCTACACTTTTAATTTACTTTTATTTACTTTGTATTTTGTATTTACTTCCCTTCCCTCTTCCCCTAGGGAATGTAAGCTCTTTAAGGACAGGAATTACTTTATGTTTTTTTGTACCCTAGTACCCAGCACAGTGCCTGGCACATAGTAAAGGACTGCTAAATACTCATTGAACTGAATTAAACTGAATGTGCTTTGTAAAGTCTAAAGACTGTTGCAGTGACATGGTGATTTGGGGTAGGTACCATGGCTCAGAGGAGAAGTGAGGCTGGTGACCTTCACGGCCCTCCCTCACTCAAAACAAAGTCAAGTGCAAGTCATGTCATCCTTTCTCTGATGGCATGGTCTTCTTCAGCAATGAAGGACGAACGCAACAACAACGACAATAAAACCTTATTAAACATTGGCTATGTCCAAGGCCCTGATGAGGGTGGTGGTCAGCAAAGCTGACAAAGAGCTCCTGCTTTCAAGGAGCTTGCTTTTAGCTAACAAATATAACATTTGAATTGAGGTGTAAGAGATACAATGTTAAGAAAGAAAGAATGCTGACAATGAAACTGGCAAGCTGAAGGAAAAAAGAAGTCCCTGAGAGTGATAGTGGTTAGATACTGGAAGGAGTTTAGTAAATTTAGGGCATTTCTTTATTCAGAGAGTTTTAACGATAAGACAGAGCAGTTAGGACAGAGTAGTGGGCTTGGAGTCAGGAAAATTCATATTTGTGAGTTCAATTCTGGCCTCAGACACTTACCACCTGTGAGACCTTGAACAAATCACTTAACCCTGTTTGCCTCAGTTTCCTCATCTGTAAAATGATCTAGAGGAAGGAAAAAGCCAATCACTCTAGTATCTTTGAAAATAAATTTCCAATGGGGTCATGAAGAGTCAAACATGACAGAAAAATTAACAACATGTACATTTTTGTTTGTGATAGTTTAAACATGGCCATAGCCAGACAGAGGCTGAGACTAAAAGATATTTCAAGTCTCCTTCAATTCAATTCAAAATAATTATTTTACTGTGTTCTAAGCACAGTGGTGGGCATTGGTGATGCAAAGACAATAATGAAACAGTACCTGCCCTCATGGGGCTTATATTCTCTCAGAGGTAAGAGGCCCTGGCACACAACAGATATGCTAATAAGCAAATGTAAAATGAATAAACACAGTAAGACCAGCTGAGGAGATAAGAAAAGTCCTCATATAGGAGGTGGAATCTGAGATGCTCTTTTAAGAAATATAGGATTTCTAAAAGGTGGAGGTGAAACAGGAGTGCATCTCAGACTTGGAAGAGCACTGGAACAAAGGCAGGTCCATTTAACAAGAGAATGCAGACAATGGTAAGGGATGGAAAAGAATGGGATCAAATGACCTGACTAGAAAGGCAAGTAAGAAGTAAATAATGAAGGGCTTTGCTTTCAGACTGAAGATTTTGTTATTGATTAAAGACACAGTAGATAGCAATTGGAAGCTTTTTAGCAGAAGAGTGATATGGTCAGATCTACGTTTTAGAAATATCAATGTGACATCTGTCTGGATAATTCAATTGGGGAGGGCAAAAAAAATGAAAGCAGAGAGGCTGCTTAGGAGGATTTTTCAATAGTCCAGGCAAAAGGAGATGAAAATCTGAACTAGGGTACAGGTTTTGTGAGTACAGAAGAAGAGTTAGCTTTGTGAATATACAGTTATTATTTTGCATTCTTTTGAATGTCGTGATACAATAGCTTCCCTCTGGGAGCTCAATATAAGTGGCTGGAAATAGAAAATGAACATTGGGATGCCAAAAATGTAGAGCTTATTTATTGATGATAAGGAGAAAAAGCTACTAAGCATCTTCACCGCTGGTCCTCTTTATCATCCCCTGTCACCTTCTCCTTGAGGGTAATAACTCTGTCTTGGTGAAAAGTGGAGAGCATGTAGCACATTATAGGAGCACGCTTTATATCAATAATGGTATTAATAATGGAGGAGAGAGAAAACAAACCATCCTTGCCAACTTAAGAAAAAAAAGTTAAGTCAGTAAAGATCTACTGTCCACAGTCTTCCAGGAGCAAATTTCTCCAGGTCAGGGGGTTGGAGATAGTAAAAAGAAACAGGAATATGGAACATAGAATTCAGAGTTTGAAAGTACCTTAGAGACCATCTAATATAAGGCTTCTTAACCTTTTTCATGTCATAAACATCATTGGCAATCTGGTGAAGCCTCTGGAAACTTTCTCAGTAGGATGATTTTAAATACATAAAATAAAATACAGAAGAGCTACAAAGGAAACCAAAGGTTAGTGGTAATAGAGTTATATATATATTTTTCCCATCCAGGTTTACAGACTTTACCTGTAACTACCAGGTTAAGAATTTCTGATTTACACCAACCCCTCTCATTTTATAGAAGCAGTACTTGGAGATCTAAAGATTAAGTGATTTTCCCCAAGTCACATAGGTAACAAATAGCAGAGCTGAAATTGACTCAAATTGGAAATCCAAAGGTGTAGTGGAAAAAAAAAGAGGCCTTTCTGTCATGTCCTTCTCAAATGACTCCTTACTCATTTTCTTTTTCTCTGTGATCCTTGGCTTGCAAGACATGTTGGATGCTCCTGGTGACTCTCCTAGAAGAGCAAAATGATATCTCTATGAACCTACTCTGTTATTTCCAGTATGATGTGGTAGAAAAGATCATAGCACTAGAAGCCAGCATATCTGTATTCCAGTTCGAGGCTCTATCACTGACCTGCTGAGCTTGGGTAAATCTCTTTACTTCAATCTCAGTTTCTTCATTGTCAAATAGGAATAGCGACACCTGCACAGACTACTTTTACCTAAGTCACTTGGTGGTTATGAAGTTCATGTAAAAGAATGTATCTGAATCTGTTTTTCAAATGTATGAGATTTCTAGGAACAGTGACTTGTGATAGTGGCAAGTCTAGAGTGACAACCAGACTTAGCTCAGAGACTGCCTGCTTGAGCTGTTTTTACACAAAACAGAGGAGAGAGTCTTCTCTGCATCTGCATAGGGCCGGTGGTGATTTTGAGCTCATAGGGAGCTGAGAATGGAAGAACTTGAAACATATATTAAAAGCTGAAAGGGATCATAGAGGCTACCTGGCCCCACGTTTTCATTTTGTAGTTGAGGAACTGAGGCTCAGAGAGGTTAATTGCCTTGCTCAATGACATAGATAATAATTGTCCAAATCAGGATCTTCCCTCATGTCTACCACTCTACCTCCTGCTCTGTGTGAAAGAAGGGTAGAAAATGGGGAAAATGACGTATTTACCCTCTACACATCCTTGCCCCCTTCCTCAGTGTCATAATTCAGGGGTAACATCTAAGCAGTTTTTACAGAAAGATTTCACTTGATCTGTATTTAAAGGTAAACCCAAGATCTCTAGTAATCATATTGAGATATGGTATAGTTGCCAAAACCTTTACTGGTCTCCTACTGACAAGCAGCCTGCCACAATGTTTTAGGCATTTGGGCTATTTGGGTGCCAGCTTATTTACAAGACAGTAATAACAATAAGGTGCTGGGCACACACTTTTATGAGTGAATATAAGTACAATAATTTCAAGAAGGTAAATTTGCATAAAATGCCTTCTGTGTTTTTTCTCTCACCCAGTTGCAATGAGATCTTTTTGTTTGTTTTTACTCATTGAGAACCATAACAAGGGAAGCAGTCTCTTTCTCTCTCTTTTTATTATATCATATATTTAATGAGAATATTAGAATAAGACTATTATCTTTGCTTTATTCCACAATGGTGTTTTCTTCACTGAAATACTTCTTGCCATTCTACAGCTCATTAACTGTTGGTCTCCAACTAATCTTTTACAAACCCAAATAAATAGGAGGCAAGGAGTGCTTGAACTGCTTCCTTCCAATCAATAATACTCTTGAGTGATACTTAATATATTATATATATCATGTCGTCATGTCATAGTATATTATATTGTATATTAGAGTATAATAATACCTTCTTTTTCCTCTCTTCTCTGTTTGTTTATTTGTGATTTAAAATCTTTGGCCATCTACTCCCAGGATAACAATTCCAATCAGAGAGAGAGGGACGTTAGGACTAGGAGACAGTAGTCTGGTGGCCATGTGTGTTGCGAGTGTGTATATGGAGAGGTGTATTTAGGGAATGAAAACTGGCTTGAAAATACAAGGGGTGCTGACAACTGTCCATGACAGCAATCTCTCCTTAGCCCAACTGCCACCATAGGGGAAGTGGTCCCATACAGAGAATACTTCCTTCTCCTTCTAGCAACTTAGAAAAAATAGAGCCTACCACATGACAGGTGCTTAATAAATGCTAGTTGACTAACCAACTATTGTTTCAGAATGTACTTCCTCCCCTGGGGCTACAAGTCAGTGAAGATCCTTTGCCCCTGCACCCATACCATTGGCCTTAGATGATGATTATAACTTTGTGTATGTGGGGCATATGTCTATTATGCAGACATAAAAGGGGAAACCTATATGTGCATGAATTCATACATATGCTTTCTAGGTAGTGTAGTCCTTTGGTTATAAGCATCTTTACTCCTGCTCCAGATCTTGTAATGGTTCCCTACAGCTAACCACATCAAGTCCAAATTCCTCCCCTTGACTTATTTTTTTTTTTTGAGATTAGATCTCCCTGTCTCACTCCTCTGAAAGTACAGTAGCCACTATCTAACCATAGCCCTGTATTGATTGGTGTGAAAGTTTGACCTGCTCCATTCTTGACTGGGGCCAACCTGACCCACTTTAGGGAGTGTGGCAGTCCCCTAACTCTGGGGACTCACTCTTTTGGTGTTAGATTTAGTGCAGACACCTGAATGACTTAGTTTATTGCAGCTTCAGAATGCCTGAATGCTTCCTCAATATTAGGGATTATAGGCATGGGCTCTGATACCTGGCCCACCTGATTTTCAAAACCTTCCATGATATGGCCCATACTTCCTACTCATTCACCCAAAGACATATCTTTTGCTTCTGTTAGGCACGTTTAACTTTCTTTTACCTCCTCCCAATGTATTAATTTATTTGTTTTCAGTTTTCAACATGTACTTTCTTAAGTTTTAGTTTTCTCCCCCTCCTTTCCCAAAATGGCATGCAATCTTATATGGTCTCTACACATATATTCCTATTAAATACATTTACGCACTAGTCATGTTGCATAGAAGAGTTGTAACAAATGGGAGAAATCATGGGAAAACGAAACAAAATATAATGAAACATAACAAAAAAGCAAATAGTCTGCTTCAGTCTGTCTTCTGACTCTATAGTTCTTTCTTTGGATATGGATGACACTTTGCATCGTGAGACTTTTGGAAATGTTTTAGGTCCTCAGCAAGGGCTGAAAAGGGCTAAATCTATCAAAATAAGTCCTCATATACTTTGGCTATTACTGTGTATAATGTTCTCCTGGTTCTGTTCACTTCACTCAGCATCAGTTCATATAAGTCTTTCTAGGTTTTCCTGAAGTCTACTTGCTCATCATTTTCTTAAAGCACAAAAGTATTCCATTGTATTCATATACCACGACTTGTTTAGCCATTTCCCAATTGATGGGCATCCCCTCAATTTCTGGTTTTTGACAACCACAAAAGGAGCTTCTATAAATATTTTTGTACACGTTGGTCCTTTTCCTATCTTTCTGATCTCTTTGGGATACAGCCCTAGGGAATACAGCCCTAGAAGCAATATTGTTGGGACAAAGGGTATACATTTTTATAGCCCTTTGAGCATAGTTCCAAATTGCTCCCTAGAATGGTTGGATCATCTCACAGTTCCACCAATAATGAATTAGTGTTCTAACTCTCCCACATCTCCAACATTTATCCTCTTCCTGTTATGTCATGTTAGCCAATCTGATAGGTGTGATGTGGTACCTCAGAATTGTTTTGATTTGTATCTCTCTAATCAATAGTGACTTAGAGCATTTTTATATGACTATAGATAGCTTTAATTTCTTCCTCTGAAAACTGCTTGTCCATATCCTTTTATATAATGTTCATCTCCCTGTCTTCTTTCCCTCTATTGTAATAAATTTTTGTGAATCTTCATGTGATATAATTTACCCTTTCCTGCCTCTTCCTTCCCTCTTCTTCCATTACAATCCCTTTGCATCCCTTAATTAGCTTTTTGTTATCATCTGTTAATTTATACCCATACCCTCTTTATATATATATATATATATCTTTTAAATATCATAATAAATATAGCATTCTTAAAATTAACAAGTACCATCCTTCCATACAATGATGTACAGTTTGTCTTTATTGAAAAACAAGTTTTTTCCCCCTGTTTACCTTTTTATGCCTCTCGAGTCTTACATTTGAAGATCAAATTTTCCATTGAACTCTGAACTGTTCATCAGGAAAGTCTGGAAGTCCATGGTTGTTTCTGCCATTCCCCTGGTTGTGTGCAGGCATGCCTGAGGTCCTGGTGTTGGTGCTTGCTGGCTTCAACCCCGCCCTGGGGCTCAGGATCCCCTGCTGGTCTGCTGAGTTGGGGCTTGCTGGATGCCTCCAAGCCTTCCCTGATCCCCTTTAGTGTCACAGAAAGAAACCTTCCCTGTGATCTCCCTAGCCTCGGGAGCTGGAAGACTGCTGTACCTCTTCTGCAAGCTCCACTGTTCCATGATGTTTCCTGGGGTAATATTATCTGGGTGTGTCAAGACCAATAAGGGAGGATGAGAGCACTTCGGGCAACATTTAATCTGTGGGCCGATAGCCCCAGGAGTAGCTGCCATGGCTACTAAGCGCCCTCTCCCCAGCTCTGCCAGAATCCTGTCCTGTGCTGAGGGTTCGGGAATCATCACTGTGCTGGTGATTGAGTCTACCAGGGCTGGCTCCTAGTCTACTGTGGTCGGGTGTAGAACTGCATGCTCTGCTCTCTCCCAGTCAGGTGCAACAGATCCTTCCCATTCATCCTCTGGATCCTCTTTGGCTGGAAACCTGCCTCCCAGTGGATTCTGCCACTCTCAAATTTGTTTGGATTCACTTTTTAGAAATATCTGAAGGAATTTGTGAGAGAGCTCAGATGCATCCCTGCTTTCATTCTGTCATCTTGGCTCCTCCACTCATGTTTAGCTTTCTTGAACACAATTATGTTCATTATTACCTTGGTTTCAGATCACCATGCTTTCTTTATTTTCTTCCCATCTCTTTGGGGCTTCCTTATGTTTCTGTGTTACTGCTACTTACCCTCTTGCCAGCTTTTTAATGTGTCTACCATGACACTCTGGCTCTAACTCTCTTCTCTTCTAACCCTATCCCTTGATAATCTCACTTAGTTCCATGCTTTTAACACACTTGCATGTAGATGATTCCAAAATTTGTATCTCTAGCCCTCTCTTCGTAATACTAGACCAACATCTCCAAGTGCTTATAGGGTATCTCTAACTGGAGACCCCACTGACATCTCAAACTCAGCATTTCAAGAACTGGGATGTTTTATCTTTCCTCCTAAATTTCTTCTCCTACCAATGTCACAATTTCTGCCAGTGGCACCACTATTTATCCAGTCTCTCATGTTTGAAATCTTGGGATTATCATTTTCCTCTTCCTTCTTCCTCACTTCACATATTCAGTTGGTTATCAAATCCTATTCTTTCCATCCTTTCATATGCTCTTGACTCTGTCAGATTTTCTCTAGTTACCCTGTAGTGACCACCCTCCAACAGGCTTTCATTACAGCCTTCACACCTAGACTATCACAAGAGGTGTTGGATATTTTTCCCATCTTTGCTGTCTTTCTCCTTATTTTATCCTTCGTACTGCTATCAAAATTGTCTTTTTTATGCATAATCATGCTAGCTCAGCCATCTTCAGTAGCAACTTGTTGTCTACAATAGTAAAATTCAAACATCTCTACTTGATGAAACCTTTCCTTTCCCATCTTATGGTATTATGTCAGACACATTTACTTTCTAGTTTGTGAACAGGCCATGCGTTTTCTGCTTTTTTCTGCTTTTATGCCTCTTTTCACACCACTCCTTGCCTATAGTGTATATTCCTTTCCCCTCTTTCCTTTGTTGCCTCTCCTTTAAAATCCACTCTGTGAATCCTTTTCTTAATCCCTGAATCAGTACCAATCTCAGTTCTGAGACTGCATTTTGCGATGCAACTTCCCAGTGCATTTATCACATAATGGTATATACTGTGGTTATCTATGCTTATCTTTTATTCTCCATTTGCCTGAAATATTAATGTAGAGTAAAAACCAGTTGTTATCTAATATTTATATCTGTCCCAGCACCAAACCCAGGGCCCTCCCCAAAATCAAGGCCCTTAATTTTGTTCATATATGTTCACCTGTCCATGAATTCTTCCCATTTTCCTTTTGCTTATTTAAAGTGCCATATAACAGGAGTGATTAGGGAAATTCCCCAATCTGTGGGGTTGATGCACCCCTTCCCTCCACAGAGCTACACATGAAAGCTTTAGCTCATGGGGAAGGCCATATACACACCCTTGCTACAGGATATACCCCTCTAGTTGAACCGTGTCTGTCTCTATAACTGGACCTCTGTCAGAGATGGCTGGTGAATGGATCAGGATGAATGAGGAGAAAGTACTTCTGGTCTCCTAGGGTCTAATCTTGTTTGGAAAATAGCTCTCCCTTGGCCTTCTAGCAAGGGGAAAGAGATTTCTCTATGCTTCTCCCCTCTTCCAAGCATCATGTACTTACATGGAAGAACATGAGACAAGACCTTAAATCCCTGACTGCCTCTTCCTTTTAGTGTTCCTTTTTCTGAGTTCAGGTCATTGAAAAATGATCCTAAAAATGAACCTAATGAGTTACAAAGGTCAGGATATGGTTGCCTAGCAGGAGGTGCTTTCTACAGCTTCTCAGAGAATAATGTCATTACCCCCTAGAAGATTTTATAGCCAGAAACTGGCCAGAAAATCTGAACATGTGAGTTTTTTCAGACAGTACAGATAGAATCATTATAAAATACCTAGTGAGTAGTTTCTATCAAGTTTTCTTTAGCTATTGGGAAAATATAATAAAAGTGAACAGCTACTTTCCCATGTTACAAATATTTATCAATATCTGCTTATGGGTCTTTTATACTTTAAGCATTTCTTTCATGGGGCCAAACATAAATAGAAGCCTTATACTTGTATCTACTTTCTATAATGAACATATTTTTTCCCTAGAGGAGATATTGTTAATTCTTTTATAGTAGAGACCCTAGACATGAGCTATACTTAAACTGTAGATAAGTGACTTCCCCCAGAACGACCGCATGAGAATGATGAGTCCCTTATTTCTTTGTCAGCATCATAGTCTTTCTCTCATACTCATTCCACTGAAATCTGATTTTCTCCTGAACCCGCTATGCCCTATATAACCCTCTCTAATATTTGACACTTCTCTTGTACTCTCTGAATTATAAGATTCAGAGGAGGAACTGGCTTATTTCTTTCTTGTCATTGCCATTTCTAGACCTTTCCATCTTCCACTATTCTGATTTTAAAGACTATGCCATTTGATGGTAATATCCTATCTAAGTAATTATTGCTGTTACCTATCTACTTTTATTTAAGTCTCCTTTCTTGCTGATTTCATACCTGATCACACACTTCCCCCTTTCTTCCACCACTTCCTATGCTATCTTATGTGATTTCAGTATGAACACAGAAAATTTTTCTAACACTGTTTCTTCTTCCTCATTTTCTCATGAGTTCAATCTCTAATTTACCTTAGCCACTCACAGGATTTGTCACACCTCAGATGTTATACTTCACCATAACCTAAAACTATTGTCTTCAAGGTCCTAAACTCTCCTTCTCTATTAGTGTACTGTCTTTCCACTTCTCCATTCCTTTAATTTACTCCACATGAATCTGATTACTCTTCACATAATATCCCATCCCATGATATCCCCCTGTTCTCTCATTCTGTTCCCCTTATTCTGGACTTGCTTCTTTCCCTTGGCTTTCTTGACCATATAATAAATTTTCAACATGATTCTTTCTTCCACACTTGAAACCCTTTCCCCCTTGTAATTCTGATAATTCTTTCCTAGTAATTACTAAATTCAGGTCAATCCCCATGATCTTCCTTCTCTGTTTTTACATGGCATTGTTTTTACTCTGATACTGTTGGAAGAAGTGACATTATCATCCTCACTGGATCCATTACAAATTAATGCTTCCTACATTTCAGGTCCCTTAGATATATTAATAGAAATTATAGTCCAAAATAACCAGAAGCAAATAAAATGGTCCTTTGTCAATGCTTATGCAGTGGTAACTGCTATAAATTAATGTTTCTTCTATCCCACAAACCAATCCATCTATATCCATAGTAAGTTTTCCAGCTCTGTAGTACTCCAATCTCCCAACACAAGAAAGACAGATAAAAAAATTAACAGGGAATTGAAACCTGAGATAAATAAGGAGATGAAAAGAAAATACTAAGCTTCCCTCAATGAATTCAAGCCATTAGGCCAAATTAACTGCACCCCAGGATACTGAAATTATTTATGGAACCTGAGCTATTGTCAGTGATCTTTGAAAAACCTTAGAGAATTAGAAATGTGCTATTGAACTAGAAACAAGAAAATACTGTCCTGTTTTCTAAATGGGAAGAAGATGGATTCTTCAAAGAATATGACAAAGGTTTGGATTTATATTCTTGGAAATAATGCAGGGTACTTTGTTAAGGAGATGATTTGTGAGCATTTAAAAAGCAAAGGATATGGTGATCATTTAGACAGAAGAGGTTTGTATCAAATTAATTACCTTTCCTCTTTCATCTGAGTCATTAGATGGGAGTATATTGACTACATATTCCTGTATTTTAGCAAGACATATGACAGAATGTCTCATATTCTTGAGAATAAGATGACAAAATATAGGCTAAAAATTCATATATTTTGTTACATTCAGAACTGTCTGAATGAATGATCCCAAAGAATTATTGCTAATGAATTATTATGACCCTAGAAGGAGATTCTCTTGACATTGTTCCACTCAACATTTTTTTAGGAACTATATAGATACATAATTAGATGCTATGTGTATAATATGAAGCTAACAGATACATCTAATACATTTGGCAATAGAATGAGGCTATAAAAAGTCTTGGTAGGTACAAATAATCAACAGTCCAAGTGTAGGACAAAGATGGTAAAG
Organism: Bettongia penicillata ogilbyi; assembly: GCA_023548195.1. Classification (NCBI taxonomy): domain Eukaryota; kingdom Metazoa; phylum Chordata; class Mammalia; order Diprotodontia; family Potoroidae; genus Bettongia; species Bettongia penicillata. Next base: position 15,235,922 of record JAJHZJ010000322.1, read on the forward strand.
TTGAGATACAGCACAAACAAGCAAAACAACCTAATGCAATCTCAGGAAACCTTTATAGTAGCACTTTTTGCAGAATAGTAGATGTAATAGTAACATACTCCTCCTCTCTGACTATTCATATCTTAATTGACAGCATTAGTTTGTCAAATGTTGATGAACCTCTTGGTATGTCACAATGTGTTCAAAGGCAGGTAATCAGAATGATCAGGGAGCAAGAGACCATAACTCAGAAGAATCATAAATTTAGACCTGGAAGAGACCACAGAGATCATTTAGCCAATACATTCATTTCATAGATGAGGAAATCAAGACCTAGGAAGGTTAAATGACTAGCATAGATTATGCATTTTGTAAGTGTCAGAGGTAGGATTCAAACCCAGGTTTTTACTCCAAACCCAGCTTCTCTACCATACCATGCTGTCTCACTTAAATGAACTGGAAGTGTACATCCTAGAGAAAAGACCATCTGGAGTTGCGTGATAACTACAAGCATTTAAAAGACAGCTCATGGAAAAGGCATTGACTGGTTTTTCTTGGCCTAACCAACAAAAGAATAGATAACAGAACTAGAAACAACACAACTTCAGTGAGGTGGATTTTGGCTAGACACAAAGGAGAAGTTATTAACAGTAAGAGCAATAAAAAGTGAAAAACGACGTGCCTTATAAAGTAGAGAGTTCTCCTCAGTGGAAATCTTTGGAGGAGTTTAAACTTTGGATTTGTTTTTGGGGGTATTCAAACTTAAGTATAGGTTGGACTAGATGGTCTTGAAGTTCTCTTTCAATTCTGAGATGGTAATGTAGAACTATGCAATCCTGTTTTCCTCATAGACCTTGCCTTGGCTTTCTTCTTTCCTTCACACATTCCCTTACACATTTTTCTAATAGAAAACTGCCTTTCCCCCCCTTTGATTCTCCAATTATTCTAAAATAAGACCAGTAGATCCAGAAAGGGTTGGGATCATAACTGATTTCACTCTGTAGAAGAGAGAGGAGTGAAGACTGTTAGGCCATTGTAGTGGTAAGGGCCCTTTGACTAAACTAAACCAAACCAAATTGGTTTGGCTTGGAAGGAAGGATCAGAGGCAACATTGGAGGGAACACTAAGAAAAAACAAGATGAGGGGGTGGAGCCAAGATGGTGGAGTAGAAAGACTCAGGTATGCTAGCTCCGAACCCACAGCCCATATATTTCCTGCAAGAAGAACTCCCCATGAGTTGTGGAGCACTGCAAGGTGCACAGAAACACAGTGGAAAAGATTTACATTCCAGAGAGCCCCAGAGAGCTGTCCCCAGGGGTCCGTCACACTCCCGGACAGCGGAGCGCACCCCTGTGCTGCCCTGACCACGCAGCCCCAGAGGAGCAGATCCGAGCAGGCTTCAGCGACGGAATTGCTGGCAGCCGGGAAGGTCCCTCCACCCACAGACGCTCCAGGTCAGTGAGAGAGACGTCTGGGCTGGCCGAGAGGGGAGTCGGGTGTCTCCGTGACTCGGGCCCGTCAGGAGGCAGCAGCAGAGGCAGCGGCAGAGGTAGCGGCAAAAGCAGCAGCAGCCTGGGACACCCCAAGCAGGCAGGCAGAAGTACAGGGTCATTGCCGAAGGTCTCTGCATAAACCCCCTGAGGGAACTGAGCCTGGGAGGCAGCCCTGCCCCCACCCAAGCACCAGAACTTAAGCTCACATAGAATAGAAGCCATGCCAGCCACAGAAAGCCCATTTGAATTTCAGACCCCAAGCACTAGCTGGGTGCACCTAGGCAGGGGTGGAGAGGAATCTCAGAAGTCAAGTAACTGGCTGGGAAAATGCCCAGAAAAGGGAATAAAAATAAGACTATAGAGAGCTACTTTGAGGGGGTACAGATGTTCCCGCCTTTCAATTCTGATGATGAGGAAATATTCTTACCATCAGGGAAAGACATGGAGGTTGGAGCCCCTGTATCCCAAACATCCCAGGTGGATGTCTGGTGGGCTCAGGCCATGGAAGAGCTCAAAAAGGATTTTGAAAATGAAGTTAGACAGGTGGAGGAAAAACTGAGAAGAGAAATGAGAGAGATGCAAGGAAAGCATGAAAAACGGGTCAACACCTTGCTAAAGGAGACACAAAAAAATGCTGAAGAAAATAACACCTTGAAAAGTAGGCTCACTCAATTGGCAAAAGAGGTTCAAAAAGCCAATGAGGAGAAGAATACTTTCAAAAGCAGAATTAGCCAAATGGAAAAAGAGGTTCAAAACCTCACTGAAGATAATAGTTCTCTCAAAATTAGAATGGAACAGATGGAGGCTAATGACTTTCTGAGAAACCAAGAAATCACCAAACAAAACCAAAAGAATGAAAAAATGGAAAAGAATGTGAAATATCTCATTGGAAAAACAACTGACCTGGAAAACAGGTCCAGGAGAGACAATTTAAAAATTATGGGACTGCCTGAAAGCCATGATCAAAAAAAGAGCCTAGACATCATCTTTCATGAAATTATCAAGGAAAACTGCCCTGATATTCTAGAACCGGAAGGCAAAATAAGTATTCCAGGAATCCATCGATCACCACCTGAAAGAGATCCAAAAAGAGAAACCCCTAGGAACATTGTAGCCAAATTCCAGCATTCCCAGGTCAAGGAGAAAATATTGCAAGCAGATAAAAAGAAACAATTTGAGTATTGTGGAAATAAAATCAGGAAGCACAAGATCTAGCAGCTTCTACATTAAGGGATCGAAGGGCATGGAATAGGATATTCCAGAAGTCAAAGGAACTAGGACTCAAACCAAGAATCACCTACCCAGCAAAATTGAGTATAATACTTCAGGGGAAAATATGGTCTTTCAAGGAAACAGAGGACTTTCAAGCATTCTTGATGAAAAGACCAGAGCTGAAAAGAAAATGTGACTTTCAAACACAAGAATGAGAAGAAGCATGAAAAAGTAAACAGCAAAGAGAAGTCATAAGGGACTTACCAAAGGTTAACTGTTTACATTCCTACATGGAAAGACAATATTTGTAACTCTTAAAACTTTTCAATATCTGGGTAGTTGGTGGAACCACACACACACACACACACACACACACACACACGCACGCACACGCACGCACATACATACACACATGCACGCACACAGAGACAGAGAGCACAGAGTGAATTGAATATCTTAAAAGAAATTAAGGTAAATGGTGAGAGAGAAATGTAGTGGGAGGAGAGAGGATGAAATGGAATGAGGTAAATTATCTCTCATTCAAGAGGCAAGCAGGAGACGTTTTAGTGGAGGAAAAAAGAGGAGAGCTGAGAAATAAACATAGTTTACCCTCATCGCATTCAACTAAAGGAAGGAGTAATATGCACACTCATTTTGGTATGAAAACCTATCTTACAATACAGGAAAGTGGGGGAGAAGGAGATAAGCAAGGGAGGGGGATGATGGTAGGGAGGGCAATGGGAGGAGGGAGCAATTTGAAGTCAACACTCTTGGGGAGGGACAGGATCAAAAGACAGAATAGAAACAATGGGGGGCAGGATAGGATGGAGGGAAATACAGTTAGTCTTACACAACACGACTACTATGGAAGTCATTTGCAAAACTACACAGATAGGGCCTATATTGAATTGCCTGCCTTTCCAAAGGGAATGGGTGGGGAGGGAGGGATGGGGAGAATTTGGAACTCAAAGTTTTAGGAACAACTGTTTAGTATTTTTGTTGTTACTAGGAAATAAGAAATACAGGTAATGGGGAACAGAAAGTCATCTGGCCCTACAGGACAAAAGAGAAGATGGGGACAAGAGAAGGGAGGGATGATAGAAGAGAGGGCAGATTGGTGATAGAGAAAATTAGATTGCTTGGTGCATTGGGGTGGGAGGAGGGGAGAAAAGGGGAGAAAATTTGGAACCCAAAATTTTGTGAAAATGAATGTAAAAAGTTAAAGAAAAAAAAAAGAAAAAACAAGATGATTCTCCTGCTCACTCCCAACACCATACTTTTATTCAAGAACATTTCATTCTACAGTCATCACTCTATGCCAGTCCTAAGCCTAGCATTGTCTTTGAAGCTGTAAGGTCTGTAAAAGTAAGTTGAAAACCATGTTACTCTCAGATACCAAGATGTTTAGGGTCTAGTAGAGAAAAAATACAAGAAGGAGAATATAATAAAGCTCCAACTTATGCACAGGTGCCTTTTTCTGTCATGCTTACTCTTCCCCATCTCTCTCCTAATGTGCTATTTCCAATCTAGCTATAGTAACAATATTCTGAATGACCCAGCTTTGGATGATGAGATTGCTTGGATAATATATGAGTGTGTGCCATTCTAATGGATTATAAGCGGGAACCTGATAATTAGACAACACAAAGAGCAAAGAAACCAATCCCTTCATATACTAGCGCATACTGTTAGAGAAACATTTGTCCAAAGATTCACATCTCTTTGTGTACTTGCCATCCATCTTAATGCAGCTACCTCCAGAATACTAGGTGATCTAAGCAAAGCCCTGTGTTAATTAATCCCTTCATTTGGGGGTTTTGCTGTCCTGATCAGAAATCCAGTCAAATCACACATGGTCTACTACATCTACTGAGTTCCAGTTCTCAGCCTATGCTTCCTATCCTATTTGTCTACCCAGTCATGTCCTTGCCACCTGCCCTTCCCTGTTTAAAATCTTAATTTTTCACCTTTTGCTCCAGGAATTATAATTAAAACTATCGTTGCTTCTTTGAAAGGATGTGTTGATTGACTTCCCCTTTGCTCCACTTCCACCTCCTCTCCTATAATCTTATGTGACTTCAGTATGCATAGTGAAAATTCCTCTGATCTCTTAAACTAAAATGATCTTACAAAGTAACCAATCTCCTAAATATGTTGTCTCCCCCATTAGAAAAAGAATCTCCTTGAGGGCAGGGACTGTCTTACTTTTGTATTTTTATCTCTAGCATTTAGCACAATACTTGGCCCATAGTAAGAGTTCAATAAATGTTTTTCATTTATTCCCATTTTGCTGTAGCATGGGCAAATGGAAATTCTCAGAGCAATTTGAAAAGTAATTCACATCATTCCTGTGCTTTTCAATAATGTTGATTTACTGGTGCATTTAATCAGGTAGTGCTAAGGTCTCATTACACCATAAAGCATCTGTGATAGTGACTTACCTTTAAATATTTAAAATAATTCATCCCAAATTATGGGACAGATTCACGTTTTAATACCTAGCTAAAATTCCCTATGGATATCTGGGTAGTCACTAATGAGCTAAACTACCCTTTTAGCAATCTGAGAGAGATAAAACTTCTAAGACTCCTATGATCTATACCTTTAAAAGGCTGCTACAAATGGCAAGCTGGTAGAAGAAGGTGCTTTCTGAAGTCAGTTCACAGCCAAAGCCAAGCTTTACCATCTGTGCCATTGAACTCTTCTCTGAGGCAAAGGGCAAAGATGAAAGATGAAAAGGCACTAGTTTTCGAACTAAAACCTCAGAACCATCTTCTCCTCGTATCACATGCTTTCTTGGAGGCTATTTTAAGATGGTGAGCAGTGAAGAACACTAGGGAAGGAAGGTGTGTTTAAGGCGTCAGAATTACTGTTACTTGCTTCCATGAAAAGAAATGAGTGCTCTGATCAGATTAGAGAGAGATGTATATCTAGATGCTGCTATCAATATACAGCAAACTGGGAAACTACTGAATTCAGACTTGGCAGAATGCAATCCCAAGAGAGGTAGCTTAGAGAATATGGCACTTGGGATGACCTCAAGCTTAGGTTGCTTGAATAGTGGTGGCTTGAACCCTCAAGTTTTGGGGAAAATTAAAAACTCAGTGGAGTTGCAGATTATGCTTGATAACATTTGGTGCCCTTCTAAATGAAAGGTCCTGTAGGCAGCTGAGAAATTACAGAAACACCAAAGTGGCTCCTTTTGGTGGTGATGGAGATTTGTTGCTCTTCTGTGTCGTTGTGTTAAGAGGCCAGCTGTTTCTGCAGTTTGCTATCAAGTCACATCTATCATTTTAGACGGCTTATCTTCCCTCCCACCATCTGCAGCTGTTTGGGACTGTATTGCCCTTGAGAAGTCAAAACAGGGCTTTAAGGGCCAACGTGTGTCTTTGGGCAACTTTCCTTCTCAGTCAAGTTGGGCAAATAATCCTTCAGAGAAAGGAGCAAAAAGATTTTTTCTGACTCTTAAGAGGTCATCCAGTGCTGGAAGTTCTTAACCCAAGTTTTTTTAAACTTAAAAAATACATGTATGAAACAACTGTATTTCAATAGAACTGGTTTTCTTTGCAATCCTATGCATTTTATTTTATACATTTAAAAACCATATTCTAAGAAGGTGTCTATAAGTTTTACCTGGATGCAGAGAACATGACACAGAAAAGGGTCAAGAAGCTCTTTATCATACAATCTACTCATTTTACAAATAAAATCATTTTAGTGTAGAGGAATAAGATGTCTTGTTCAAGATCACACTGCTAGTTAGTGGCAGAGCTGAGACCATAATCTGGTTCTTCTAAATTCCTGTGAAATGTTCTCTTCGTTACCTCTAAGATTAAAGAACCAAACATAAACTCTTTGGAAGAAAGGGAAAAATAATTTAAGTGACCACTTTATGCCAGTATTATCTCATTTGGTCTTTGCAGCAACCCCAGAAAACAGGTGCTATTATTCCCATTTTACAGTTGAGGAAACTGAGGCAGGCAGTATTGAATAACTTGCTCAGAGTCACACAGCTAAGAGAGCTTTGTCTTTTCAACTCCAGGCCCATCTCTCCATCCACTGAACCATCTAGTTGCTTCTTGGGGAAGAAAGAGATGAGAGGGAATTACCAAGAACTGGAACAATTTTGAAAGACAATGGCAAGAAACAGCTCCTTAACTGAGTCTAGCTGTATTCACATGGCAGTATGAGAAATGACCAAGAGATTGATAGGCCTAATATGCTACAGAACATAAAATATGACTCTGAAAGGGGATGGAATGGTATTTTCATGTCATTTGAACACGAATGTATTTGGACTCATCCAAGTCATACACATTTCAGACATATCTATTTTGCTGCACAACCAGAATGCTTATCTCTTCTGTGTTTCCAGTGGTTGAGTAAGCACATCAGAAGAACACACTTAGAATGCAAGATATTTGCAAGGTTTCATAATCTAAAATATTTATATACAAAAGTTAGAATATCTAGGTAAATTGGTCTAAGTAAATTTGTAGGGAAAAATCTATAAGTAGTAAATGTGAGAAGCATTGGGTTGTAGTGGGCAAAGAAAGTACTGTATTTAGAATCAATGAGGAGAATAATGTTTGTAGTATCTTCCTCATAAGGTTGTGAGTTAAACATTTTGCAGATCTTAATGTACTTTCTAGATGTGAGTTATTATTATATATATGATTTTGTATAATAAATCAGCTCATCTCTGTGGTCCTCAGTTTCCACATTTCTGAAATGAGGGAACTAGATTAGATGTTCTTTTACTTGTAAATTTTCTGTGACCCTATTTTACTTAAAATGATTCAATCAGTTTATGGTTCTCTGGCCTGTTTAATATCTTCACAGTACAGATCTTATTAACCTTCAGAAGTTACAAGAACTTCAAATGATAATGATCACGATATTGACAATAATACTAATATCTATAACACTTTCAGGTTTGCAAAGTAATTTATGTATTATATCCCATTGGATTCCTTAATAATTTTGTGAGGTAGATGCTGTTAATTATCCTTATTTAATAGACAAGGAAACTAAGGATCAGAGAAGTTGATGAGTTGCCCCAGGTCACAGAACTACTTAGGTCTCTGAGCAAGAATTAAAATTCACATCTTTTTCATCAAAAACCAATGAATGGTTTGTCTACATTGCTAACTGGTGACTTCTAGAAGGTTCTGCATGTCCGTGTGCCAAGTGGGATATGTTTATGTGACCCAGCTTAGTTACAGTGAGTATTTTTGGCTTTGATTTCTTCCAGACTCAAGTTGACAGAACACCATAACTAGCCTTTGATCCCTTTCCCCATTTTATCCCAAACTGAACATACCTATTGTAAAGGATGTTGAAAATACAATTTTCCTTGAGATGGAAGTTGGTTACAAATATTTACCAGTGAGAAGCCTGGATTATTTTCCCAGTACCACTCAGTGCCCAATGAAACTAAATTGTGATATGGTTGGGGTGCCTTGCTATGCTTTGGACTGGTAGTAGGTCACAGGGATGCCTATCCCTAAAGCTGAACATTTTAGCACAGTAAGGTGGGAATGAAATTTTAGTTCTCTGTAAACTTGGTCATGGTAGCCGGACCTCTTTAGTCTAGGGGAGAAGTCAAGATCCAGTAGAAAGGAGGAAGAGCAATCCCATATCCTTTAAGTGAATCTCTGTGCTTGCAGAAGGAGTTGGGTTTTACAAATAGGAATCAGGACTTAGGAGTTACTAGAGTAACAAGGAGTCACTGGACTCCCAGTTATGGCTTGAGTTGTAGTCTCTGCTAGGTGAACTGGAATCCCTGATTGGAGAAAGAGAGGGAACCTTGAGACTGTGCTAGATGCTAGGGACATAAAGACAAAATTTCTGAGGGTATACAATGTGTGCACAGATCACAAAACCATAGATTTAAAGCAAGAGGGGAACTTAGAAGCCATCAAGTCCAACCCTCATACTTTACAGATAAGGTAACTGAAGCACAGAGAGATCAAATACTTTCCCAGGATTACACAGCAAATAAGTATCTGAGGCAGCAGCTGAAACTGTGTCTTGTTGAGTCCAGTTCAGAACTCTATTACTATACTATGGTGCCTCTTGAGAATTAAATCACAGATTTGGAGGTCATCTAGTCTGACCCTTTAAATTTTGAGATGAGGAGAAACTTGGCCAAAGTGCCACAGGTCATAATGGGCAGTGTTTGGATTTGAAACCAAGTTCTCTAGCTCCAAATGCAGTCCATTTGCCTCTGCATTCATAATATGCAAGGTAATTTAAGGAGAGAGAGAAAGCCCTAAGTAGGTAAGGATGGCAATGCTCAGTGTACTCAAACTTTAGCAAAGAGTCCATTTTGCAGGTATTTTTATAAGAGTAAAAAGCCCCTTTGGGATCCTAGGATTTGCATGAGCTGTAGACGTCTTCAGAATTTTACTGCATGTCTAATGCACTTCTGGAACTTGTCTAATCAACTCTAGAAGACTTGCCTTTTCCTCAGGCAGAGAGACAAGAACGGTAAGCTTTGTTGTAACTGTGCAGACGCTTTATTTATGAAAGAAACAAAAGCAACCATGACAGACAAGTCTGCAAAGTGATGGTTGGGAATTTGTCAGCAACGCAGACATGTTGTTCTCTGTTTCGTGCTTTAATAACAAGCAAAAAACTGGCTTAGAGAAAAGGTCGTCCATTATTATTGTATCAGTAACAATGAGGTTATCACAAAGAAATGGAAAGAGAGAAATGCATTTTAAGGCAGTGTTAGGGGCTATTTGAGAAACCTGACTAGAAAATGAAAACACATCCTTGCAAAAGAGAGATTGAGTCTGTTCTCAGACCTGCCAAAAAGCTATTCTCTCCTTGAGAGGTTGATTTTTGCTCTTGCTGAGAGTTCTGACTTTAGCACGGTGATTACATTGGAATCTGCAATAAAGAAGCTTTCTTGTAATATGTTATATTTAACCACCCTCTGATTAATTCATCTTTTTCTTTCCCCATTTACGACTTTGCACGCAAGCAAGTAAAACACTGTGAACTAAATATTTACTGGGAGGAAACTATATGAATAACTACATTGGCAAATACATTTGCGCTTGAAGGGCCTTCCTTAGGCATAATTGTTTTTTCTCCCCTCCCCCTGTCACTTTTCCCTTGGTAATAGCTTCCCTTTCATTCTCATAAGCCCAAACCTGTCATGCTTTCCCTAACAGGAAGCATCATTTCCCTTCTTCCTTCAAGCCTGCCTATTCTATCCATGTATAAGAAGTAGTTAACTTTGGACCTGCTCCAAAGATAGGGCAGGAACTATAGATGACTATACATTTTGGTATCAATTGCCTTCCTGGATCACTGCCCAGCATCACAGGCAACGTTCGGTCTGTCCATTCCATCTTCAGGTAGGTATCAAAGTCAGATTGCCATCAGTTATTGGAGTGTTTGATTTGGCATGGGGATCCCATGACTGTCTCTGACACTGGTTTTATGGTTGTTATTAACAGACAAGAGAGACTTGAGCATTTTGCAGACAGATAGAAAGAAGGGAGCAAAGAAGACAGTTAAGATGATAACAGATAATGACAATAGCTAGCATTTAATACTGCTTTGAGGTTTTCAAAGCATTTTACATATGATTTCTCATTGGTTCCTCACAACCTACCTGTGAGGTAGGTGCTATTATTATCCTAATTTTAACATATAAGGAAACTGAGGCTAAGAGAGGTTAAGCTACTTTCCTGCTAATAAATCCTGAGGCAGGATTTGAACTTGGGACTTCCTGAATTCAAGTCCAGCAATCTAAACATTGGAGAGACAGGATAATTGATTGCAAAATATCAGAAAGGAGATGAGATCAAAGGCAGAGATGGAAGAGCTACCTCTAGCATAATGGTAGGTCAGTTCACTCTATGATATCTGCAAGAAGAAAAGATCAGTGAGGACTTTGAGAAGCTTAGAGATGTGGAAGAAGAGAGCAGAGGAACATCACATCTTATGACCTCAGTCTTCATAATAAGGTGACCTCATGTAGGTCATTCGCTTAATGTGGAGGGAGCAGGTGGAGTTGAGGGCCTTGACAAAAGAGAGAAATGTTTAGCAAAGCTGCCAGGGAGTATGTGAAATATAACCAATAAACTATAGATAAAAGTATTGCTATGGAAGGCCTTGGCTGAGTTTAGATAGCACAGAGTTATGGTGGACCTAGTCAGTAGGTTTTCTTGATTTTTATCCATTTGCAATTATCTACTTTTGAAAAGGTGTTGAAAAAGCAAAACTTGTTACCCAGATTAGAGGTTAGCAGAGTTGAGATGATGGATGCAACCTTGACAGAGTGCAAGTGATTCAAGGCAGGAGAAGAAAGCATTTTTTTAAATGAGCGTAATGGTAATTTAAATGGGAAGATCTTTCCCATTCATTAATAGGACCATATAATCTGCTTAAATCACATGAAAGCTTGAGTCATGTGAGTGTAAGTCATGTGGAATGGGAGGGGATGGAGTAGGAAGGGTGGAACAGAAAGAGGCAGAATTGGAGTAGAGCTAAGAGGAAGTTAGAGAGTAATCAGAACTGGGAAAGACAGCTGGCTAGCATGAGTGAGAGCCTGTTTGTGATTTGTTTAATGGAGCTGGTTTGTGGGAATCCTAGCAGAAGGAAGGCTTGGGGATGGTATTGTTCTCTGTGTTGTTACTGTATCTAGGGCAGCTAGGTGGCACAGTGGATAGAGCACCAGTGTAGGAATCAGGAGGACCTGAGTTCAAATCTCACCTCAGATACTTGACACTCACTAGCTGTGTGACCTTGGGCAAGTCACTTAACCCCAATTGCCTCATCCTGGGTCATCTCCAGTCATCCTGATGAATATCTGGTCACTGGATGTGGATGGCTCTGGAGGAGAAGTGAGGCTGGTGACTTGCACAGCCCTCCCTCACTCAAAACAAACTCAAGTGCAAGTCATGTCATCATTTCTCTGATGGCATGGTCTTCTTTGGCAAGGAAGGACAAATACACAAAACCTATTGTGTATAGATTTCTTTGTTACTATGATGGATCTGGCTTTCTGTTATCTGAATAAACGTTTTCATTCTGTCTTCCATGTGGTGAGTCTGTTGTATTTCGCAATTCAGAATTGTGCTGGCATATTCATGGCTGTTGGAGGCACTGAATATCCTGATGGTGCTACAATGAGTGATCATTATGCAACGCTTCATATGGAGGGAAGGAAGGACAGAAAAAGGTTGACAGGCTAGAAGAATAAGGAAGACTGAGACAAAATGTCACAGTAAAAATAAAATTTTGGGGAGTACAAAAGGGAGTGGGAGAAAGAAGATCATAAGTTCTAGTCAGAATTGGGAATTTCTAAGTTTAGTATCATAGAGATGAGCGGGTTTTAAGTCAGAATGTGATTCCTCAGCTGTGTGGCTAAAATGGAAATGTATGGGTGAAGAAAGCATTTATTAAGCACTTACTGAATGCAAAGCACTGTGCTAAGTATTGGATATACAAATAAAGAAATAAGTAAGTCTTTGCTCTCAAGGAGCTAGTATTCTGATGAGGGGAGACAATACATGGCAGATTTCAACTACAAGTCAGATGGGAAAGTCTGATGGTCCTTAAATTGAGGCAGCAAAGTAAATGGTAATGACTCTTTTTAAATGTCATTTCTATTGGTAAAATCACATCATTTTCTGATGTTGAACATGTGACAGTGCCAAAGACTTTAGTGTCAAGAACTTTCTTTTCTTGATTTTTGGAGGCTGTGGCTATGGAAACTGCAGGAACAGTTGCCAGGCTATATCTATATAAGGCACTGCTTTCTGATATGATGGCTGAGGGCTCTTGGCTAGAAACACTGATATTCCCAAGGCCCTTGGATTCAGAGTCCAGGGCTGTATCTATTAGGTCATAAGGGGAGATGGTGGTCAAAGTGGTGTTGATTATGGTTCAAATTGCCTGACACATGTGTCAAGGAGCCTTCAGCTAGTCTGACTTTGTCTGCCCTATCTGTCAGTGATTTGACAGTTGGTAAGAATGGCTAGTCACTTTAGTAAAGGAGCCGCTTCATAAAATAAGAACTATGAGGGATGAACTGGTGTGGTCTGGAGGGGACACTGCCCCTCCCTTGGCTCTTGTACCCATCTATGTTGGTTGCCATTGTTCAGCAGTTGCGACTGGTGGTGAGAGTGCTGGGGTCCATTTTCCACAATGATTTCTCCTTCCTGCGATGGCTATAAAACCTGCACTGGCAGCAGGTCTGGTTATTCTTAAGGCTCGTGGGCTCAGGATTGTAGGATATCTTCATCAGACACTGGTAGGATATGGTGGGCAAGGTGTTGATAGTGTTTATATGAACTTAGCATACAATACTTTCTATTTCTACCTTAAAGATGGAACTCATAGTAGTTGAAGAGGTTAAAAAAACAGTCAAGAAAAGGAGGTGGAAGGGTCTTCAACATGGATGAAGACAGAGGAAGAGTAAAGCCAGGAACTGACATCATTGAAAAAGCTGAGAGAGTATACTGGCAATGTGTAGATGAAAGTGACAAAGATAAAGAGAAGAAAGAATCACCTTGAAAGGAAAGGAAGTAGTTGAGCATAGATGTCTATTTGGAGGTAGCAACAAGAAGCTAAAGTATGCCAACTTTGCCTTTAGTATCTATGAGGCTGAGAAGAAGAAAGACTGAAAGAACTAGAAAAATGTAATTGTTGAGGCACTGTGGAGAACAGTGTGATGGCAGTGTTAAGTCACACAATGTCAGATCTAGAAGGACTTTAAAGGTCATGTTGTCTGACCTGGTATTATGGTTCATAAAATTGGTATTCTGATGTATGCTTGCCACTTCACCGCATGTAGCAGCACTGTTGACTCAGTGATAGAATCAGAACTGGAAATCAAGTCTGACTCTCAATCCTGTTCTCTTCTCATTAGGGAACACATACATCACAAAATTCCCAAACCCTCTGAGGAGGAAAAATCAGGGATTGCACTGGGTTTCTTTCTATTTCTCTCTTTAAGGTGGACAGAGCTTTGGCAGCCCTCTGTGGAAAGGCAATAGGATGTGATGAAAGAAGACTAAATTAGGAGTTAGAAGAACATTTGTCTTGTTGCTGACTCTGAAAAGCTGTTGCAGTTTAGGCATGTTACAGCTTCTCTAAGACTCAGCTCCTTCCTTTAATGTGGTAGGAGTAAGAATCTCTCTTTATTGACAGTCCAGGATTCTCGTAGGGAGATAAGGAATGTGGAATACAAGATAAAGAACATGTCTCATGTTTATATAGCACTAGGCAGCATAATGGATCGAAACACAAACACATGTAATATACACATGAATATTAGTACATATATGTGTATTATATACACATACACACATATGTGTATATGTGCACACATATACATATACATACATACATATATATATATATATATATACACCTGTCTATCTAATTTTATACACACACGGTGAGTTTGATGCCTGTTGGTTTCCATCAACCTAGTTTAACTCATCTGCCAAAATCATTTTACTATGGCTTGGCTGCCATGAATGCTATAGCTTCTTTGAGCCTCACATAAGAATTGAGTGGCAACTGGACACACAAGTGGATGAGTAGCCCTGAAAAAGACTCAGTAAAAGTTAGGGGAATATCTACCCCAAGCATGTGAAGACTTCCCTCGGTGGAATGGGCAGATAAGAACAATTTGTTTTAATGGCTGTGAAGATGTCTGAAGCAGGTCCTGCGAAGTGCTTAGGGTTTGGTGAGACATCAAACAGGTCAAATTAACACACTGCATCCTAGATCATTGTTGGTCATTTTGACTTTTTTCTTGCCATTGGACTTCAATAACTCTGGAAATCAGAGCAAGGCTGATAAATTTGTGCAACTCTGCTTCACTTAAATCCAAATCATGCACAAGTCAAGAATCACTCCGTGATATCAACACTCCTCTTCAAAAACAAAGAACAAACCACACACACACACACACACACACACACACACACACGCACACACACGCACACACACACACGCACACACACACACACACTCCCACTCGGGTTAATGTACCCCTGTACTAGTCATCTATACTTGAACTCTTTGCCCCCACTTTTTCATTTCCTACTCACTTGTCAGCCTTGCACTCTTCTCCAAGTGCTCTCTCCAAGTTTACAAAAGATCTCTTAACTGCTAACTATAATGGCCGTTTCTCAGTCGTTCAACTTGACTACTCTGAAGTTTTGGAACTATCAAATACATCTTCATATTAAATACACATTTTCTTCCCTTGACTTCCTATGATTGCTCTGTCTTTGTCTTCTTCCTACTTCTCTGACAACTCATTCTCAGTCTTCTTTGTTGGATCATCATCCATCATTTGCTTGTTAAGTGTGGGTGTCTGCCAAGGTTCTTGTCCAGGCTCTTCTCTTTCTCTTTGTTTTTCTCTCAATAATCTCATGATCTCATAAACACTCATTGGTTTGAGTTTTTATCTCTACAATGACAAATCTATCTATCCATTTATCTATCTATCAATCTATCTGTATATGTGTGTATGTCTACATATATATATATCAACATTACTCAGGACAGAATTCATCTCCCACCTCCAATCTTAAACCTACCTCTCTTTCAAACTCATATATCTCTTTTTAGGACCTCACCACTGTTCCAGTGATTCAGATTCACAACTTAGAATTGTTTTTGACTTTTTCTCTCTCTTCTCACCCCTTATATCCAATCATTTGATAAATCTCATTGATTTGTATCCACAACATCTTTTCTATTTATTCTCTTCTTTCTATCATATATTATGCTCTTGATAGTCAATGACAGAAAAAGAATTTTAAACCAAATTTGCCTCTCAATCCTGTTCTTTTCTCACTAGAAAGTACATATATTACAAAATTCTCTAAACCCTCTTGTTCAAGACCATGTTCACTTCTTCATCATCTTTCACATGGATTATGCAAAAACCTCCTAGTAGGATTTTGTATTTCAGATCTCTGCTCCACTACAGTCCACCCTTCTCAAATTGGTATTCCCAAAACACAAATCATGTCCTTTCCTTCCTCAAAAACTTTCAGTGGCTCCATATGGTTTCTAGAATGAATTATAAACTCCTGAACCTGATACTCAAAGCTCTTCACAATTGACTTCCTATTAATGCACCCTGACCCTTTACATTACTCCCCATTCACTTTCTTTTTGCTCAAACTTGATTGACCTCCCATTCCTTAGACTTGACATTCTACATCTCCTCTCCATATCACTACACAGGCTATCTGTCCTGAACGCCTACTGTGCCCTCCATTATCACTTTTGTACCCTCAGGATGCATCTTTCTTCAAATTTTAGCTCAGGTGTCATCTTCTTTATGGAAGCCTTTGACCCATCTCCTTGATTCAACACAATTGATGATGCTAGGTGTGTTCAATGTATGGTGGCCTCCCTCCTTTTCTCTCTCCCCTTCTCTTTGGAAAGGAAAAGATCCTTTTGGGATCATTCCTTTGTTTGCTTCCCTGCAACTCCAGTCAGCTTTTGCTGACTTGGACCATTCAATCTTTATCGCCTTTGGAGGTTATTTCTTTCTCTGTCTGAAGCTTGAGGACAGAGGTTAATCATCTTTTGAGGACTCCTAAGGCTGCGCTGCAAACTGCTTGAAGATTCATTTGCTACCTTGCACCAGTTGACAATTCTTTAGAACAAGATGAGCGAAGTGGCTAAGTCTCCCTGGGTGGGTGAAAGCAGGTGCAGCTGGGGCACCAGCAAACACAGTGGTTCTTTATGGCAGTGGCAGCTGTAATTAGCAAGTGTACTTAAATAGCAGGGGGCAAAAGATATTGCAGGGATTTGATCCTTAAACTGGCCCACCTCTTTCTATTTGTCTTTAAATCAGAGAATAAGCAAGTATAAAGGAGAAAAAGAGGAGGAAAAAGGCAAGAATTTCAGTGCAGTGAAATTGTGCCTGTGGGGGAGGGTAGACCTTTCTCAGTGGAATCTGAAGAACTGGATGTGGAGTCTTGGCTCTTTTCTATTTGACTTGGGAAATTTTGAGCAAATCTCACTTTCCTAGGCAGAGCTTTACTTATCTTTAAATGAATCAGAAGAAATACTGTGGGGTTACATTAGAGGTAAAATGAAAAATCATTAGCATTTGAATCAGGAGAGTCGGGTTCAAATCCCATATCTGATATTTACCATTTATTGATTGCTTAACTATGGACAAGTAACTTGACTTCTCTGAGACTCAGTTGTCTTTTTTTCAACCAGTCAAACAAATACTGGACACTGTGCTCAGTTTGGGGGATATAAAAAACCAAAGTGGAATGATCTCTACCCTAAAGATTACATTGAACTGGAGAAGACAACAGAGGCACACTAAATAAATACACAATACCTACAGAGTAAATAAAAGAAATCTCTGCTGCAGGGCACTAGTACCTATTGAATCAGGATAGGAAGTGTATGTAGGAGACTGTCTGTGAACTTCCTTCCTTTGAAAGCATCCAGAGATTCCACGGGGCAAGTAATTTAACCCCTATTTCATCTCAGTCCCTCATTTATAAAATGCGGGATATATTGGAGAGGGAAATGGCAAACTACTCCAGTATTTTTACAAGAAAACCCCATGGACTTTTGTCCATGGTGTCACATAGAGTTGAACACAACTGAATGACAACAAAGAAGTTCTGTGAAAAAGAGGGGAGGAATAATTGAATTCCAGAATGATATAATATATGCTATCCACTTTGCAGACCTCAAAATGTTGTATTAATTTTAATGATATTATAATATAATTACATTATAATATCATAATTAATTACATTAAGCTACAATTATTTTCTACAGCACTTTAAATTTTATAAATCACTTTCTTCAGCATGATATCATGGAAATAACTGAATCTGGAGTCAAGGGACATGTGTTCAAATCCTGACCCTGCTACTCACTCCTAGTGTAAGACCTTGAGGAAACCACACAATTTCTTGGAGGCTCACTGTTTAATCTCCTAAGAGATGGAGGAGATTAAAGGCTGGAAAGTCCTTTCCAATGCTAAAAATGATGAAAATAAATTTTAAAATTCAGCCAACATTTACTAAAACTTAAATACAGACAAGGAGCTGATGTCTTTAGTTATTATCAGATCTGTACATTGGAAGAATTAACTTTGGTGATGCTCTGAAGGATAGTTTGGGGAGGACTAGCCATTGAATGTGAGGAGAGAAGTTAAGAGGTGATTGCAATAGGCCAAACATGAAATATTAAGATAAGACGAGTAATTTTATCCTTCCATTCAGGCCAGATCTGTATCATGGCATATCTTGTGCTTTGGGAACTATTGGAGGGTCTATAGCCACACTGGCAAACAAGTCAATGGGAAACTGGCCAGAGATCATCAATTGTCCCAGAACTAGGTTTCCTTCTTGCCTGAGCAGATATTGCTGAAACCATGCACATCCCATCAGGGCATGGCTGTCATTTAGACTGGAAACCCTGCACCATTTACCTAATATGCTAGATCTTATGGATATTATTTTTTGACTTAAGGCAGCTGACTCAGGAGAAACTTTACAACAATTTTAGATAGGGGAAAATGAGATGCAGGAGATTTGCAAGGACTGTCATCAAGGAGAGAGTACTTAGGATCATCCTATTTTATTTTTAAAGCAGAGCCACTGCTTCAAGGTCACAGGACCAACAGGATGACAGACTACTTTTCCCATTCACCATTAACTCCCAATGCTCCCCTCACCTTTCCCCAAAGAGGAATTATATGTAATTAGTAGTGCAATTATTATTAAGTCCATAGGGCAAAAAAAGAAAACAAACAAGATAAAAATCTTTATGAATGAATAGCAATACAATTGAATATAAAATCTTATAGTATTCCCTCAGTTCTCTGTCTCCAACAGCATTTATTGTCCTGGAAGGGATATATGAACATATCTGCAGACTTGTTCCAGACATCCATTTTGAGATACTCTTTGGTTCCATTGAGTTTGCGGGCATACCTTATCCCTGATAGCAATAAATGGCAGACGTTAATCCTGCTCAGTCATATAGAGAAGGGGACTGGGAAATACTGCCTTCTTCCTGGGATGGCCTATAAATTATCAGTCCTTCAAGGATCTGGAGAATCTGTTCAGAATATCCTTCCAGTCTACCATCAATCCTGTAAAACCAGAAACAAAAGTATTATATACTGAATCAGCCCAGTAAGAAAAGAAAAAGAGGGAAAAGAAGGAAAGAATAATTACAGGAGTTCAGTGTAAGTCACTGCATGGGACTTAAAGAAAAGGTATTAAAACTCAGCAGTGGCAAGTACCATCCCTCTCAGAAGTCTATTTAGGACAGTAACACAAGCTGCCATAAGTCACCCAGTAAAGAGGAAGACTAAAGTAGCTTTACAGAGAAATGCAAGAAAAGTACATACTATACAAAGGTAGGAGTCAGAAAATCAAGCCAAGAATTTATTAAGCACATATCCCTTGCCAGGGCTTGCTAAGTGCTTGGGATACCAAGAAGAGATTTTATATATATCTATATCTATATCTATATCTATCTATCTATCTATCTATCTATCTATCTATCTATCTAGATACACACATATATACATATATAAACATGTATATATGTATGTATACATATATATACGTGTGTGTCTATGCTCGTCCTTTTTTATGTTAATTTGTTTATTTTTATTTTTATTTTTCAACGTTCATTTCCACAAAAGTATGAGTTCCAAATTTTTTCCCTATCTCTCCCCTTCCCCTACCCCAAAATGCCATGCATTCTGATTGCCCTTTCCCCCAATCTGCCCTCCCTTCTATCACAACCCTCCTTTCCCTCATTTCCATTGTCTCTCTTTTCTTGTAGGGCAAGATAGATTTCTATAACCCATTACCAGTATTTCTTATTTTCAGGTTGCATGCAAAACCAGTTCTCAACCTTTGTTTCTAAAACTTTGAATTCTAACTTCTCTCCCTTCCTCCTTCCCTACCCACCCCCACAGAGAAGGCAAGCAATTCAATATAGGCTATATATGTGTAGTCTTGCTAAAGACTTCCTTAATAGTCATGTTGTGTAAGACTAACTATATTTCCCTCCATCCTATCCTGCCCCCTAATTTATTGTATTCTCTCTTTTGACCTTGTCCCTCCCCTAAGATGTTTACTTCTAATTACTCCCTCCTCTCACTTGCCCTCCCTTCTCTCATCCCCCCACTCCACTTATCCCCTTCTCCCCTACTTTCCTGTAGTGTAAGGTATATTTTCATACCAAATTAAATGTGCATGTTATTCCCTCCTTAAGGCAAATGCGATGAGAGTAAGCTTCATTTTTTCCCCCTTCATCTCCCTGCTTTGCCTCTCCATTGAAAAAACTTTCTCTTACCTGTTTCATGAGACATAACCTGCCCCATTCCATTTCTTTCTATCTCCTCACAATATATTCCTCTCTCACCCCTTGATTTTATGTTTTTAGATATCATCCCTTCCTATTCAACTCACTCTGTGCTCTTTGTCCATATATATGTGTATATAATCCCTCCAACGACCCAAATATTGAGAAAAGTTTCAAGAGTTACAAATACTATTTTTCCATGTAGGAATGTAAACAATTCAACTTTAGTAAGTCCCTTATGATTTCTCTTTCTTGTTTACCTTTTCTTGCTTCTCTTGATTCTTGTGTTTGAAAGTCAAATTTTCTATGCAGCTCTGGTCTTTTCATCAAGAATGCTTGAAAGTCCTCTATTTCATTGAATGACCATTTTCCCTCCTGAAGTATTATACTAAGTTTTGCTGGGTAGGTGATTCTTGGTTTTAATCTTAGTTCTTTTGACTTCTGGAATGTCATATTCTAAGCCGTTAGATCCCTTAATGAAGAAGGTCCCAGATCTTGTGTTATCCTGATTATATTTCCCCAATACTCAAATTGTTTCTTTCTAATTTCTTACAATATTTTCTCCTGACCTGGGCACTCTGGAAATTGCCTACAATATTCCTAGGAGTTTCTCTTTTGGAATCTCTTTAAAGAGGTGATTGGTGGTTTCTTTCAATATTTACTTTGCCCTCTGGTTCTAGAATATCATGGCAGTTCTTCTTGATAACTTCATGAAAGATGATATCTAGGCTCTTTTTTTGATCATAGCTTTCAAGTGGTCCCATAATTTTTAAATTGTCTCTCCTGAATCTATTTTCTAGGTCAGTTGTTTTTCCAATGAGATATTTCACAATATCTTCTATTTTTTTTCATTCTTTTGGTTTTGTTTTGTAATTTCTTGGTTTCTCCAAAAGTCATTAGCTTCTATCTGCTTCATTCTAATTTTTAAAGAACTATTTTCTTCAGTGAGCTTTTGAATCTCCTTTTCTATTTGACTATTTTTCCTTTTTAAAGCCTTCTTCTCCTCTTTGACTTTTTGGACCTCTTTTGCCATTTGAGTTAGCCTATTTTTAAAGGTATTTTATTCAGTATTTTTTGGTCTCCTTTAACAAGTTGCTGACTCACTTTTCATGATTTTCTTGCATCGTTCTCATTTCTCTTCCCAATTTTTCCTCTATCTCTCTCACTTGATTTTCAAAATCCTTTTTGAGCTCTTCCTTGGCCTGAGACCATTGCATATTTATTTTGGAGGTTTTAGATATAGAAGCCTTGATTTTTAGCTCTTCCTCTGATGGTATGCATTATTCTTCCTCATCTGAAAGGATGGAAGAAAATCTCTGTTCACCATGAAAGTAGTCTTTTATTGTCTTATTTTCTTTTCCCTCTTTTGGACATTTTCCCAACCAATTACTTGACTGTTGTGTCCTTTCTCAAGAGGAGGGTATAATCTTGGTACCTGTAAGTTCTTGGTTCCTTCAAGGTGGCACAATCAGGGAGAATAATTTACCTCTCCTGGCCTGTGCTCTTGCCTGTGAGCAACCACAAGCACTCTCTTCTGCCCAGGATCTGTGAGTACAATTCCCACTTCCAGCTGCACCACACAAGCACTCTTCCTCAGCCCAGGAGTGTCACTCAGGGCTGATATTCAGCTCAGCTGCTCAATTGTCCCAAGGGATTTAGGCAGAGGGCTCCATAAATGGATGCTGCTACTGGTAGGGCCATACCCTGTTCCCTTCTCATGCAGGTGAAAGAGCTTTCTTACTGACTTTTGATGCTGTCATGGCATTTGTGAGTTAAGCAATCTGGGAACTGTAGCTGCTGCCAGGGATTCCACCCACAAGGTCTCTTCTGGTCCTGTCCTTGCTGCACTGTGGCCAATGCCAGGCTGTGCTCTGCTCCATATCCAGAGTGATAAAACTTTCCTGTTGTCCTTTCAGACTGTCTTGGGCTGGAATACTCTTTAACTCTGTCATTTTGTGGTTTCTACTGGTCTAGAATTTGTTTAGAGTAACTTTTTACAGGTATTTTATGGGCTATGGAAGGGAGCTTCTACAGGTTGGTCCTTCTGCTCTGCCATCTTGGCTCCATCCCATCATCCTTCATTTTTGAAGAAGAGTATGACAATAGAGAAATGATGACATGACTTGCACTTGATTTTCTTTTAAGAGGGTGGACTCTCCAAGGTCCCCAGCCCTACTTTCCTCTCCTGAGCCATCTGGATCCAGTGACCCGATATTCATCAGGATGACTGGAGAAGGCCCAGGATGGAATGGGAGAGCTTGGCCTATTCAGGTACTAATTTAGTAGAAGGTAATGGCTATTCAGTGAACAGGTGTCTTTAAGAAGTAATCATGGAAAAGCCCCTTTAATGAGAAAAAGAAAAGGACAGGTAAATCAAGATGGGAAGAAGAGAACCACAGTTAGTACTGATAATCACTCTGAAGCCAGGAGGGTCCCAAAAAGAGCCATTAAGTGGAGTTTGGGTGGGGACCTATTGTTGTGCAATGTATGAGCTTCAGAGTGCACTGAGTTAAAGGTCTGGGGAGAGAGAGAGAGAGAGAGAGAGAGAGAGAGAGAGAGAGAGAGAGAGAGAGAGAGAGAAGAGAGAGAGAGAGAGAGAGAGAGAGAGAGAGAGAGAGAGAGAGAGAGAAGGAAGAAAGGAAGGAAAGAAAGAAAGAAAGAAAGAAAGAAAAAGAAAGAAAGAAAGAAAGAAAGAAAGAAAGGAAGGAAGGAAGGAAGGAAGGAAGGAAGGAAGGAAGGAAGGAAGGAAGAAAGGAAGGAAGGAAGGAAGAAAGAAAGAAAAAAGGAAGAAAGAAAGAAATTTGACCCGTAAACCCCAAGCTAACTGGCCTTCCTCTGGCCATCCAAATTTACTTCTTTTGGAGAGAAGAAGGAAAGCAGGGAACAAAAGGGAGCAGATGAGCTGAGTTACCCAGCTAGTTGGATCCCCACTGAGGCAATTCAGTCTATTCGCAGATCTGTGTTTGTCCTTCATTCATTATTCGTTGACTGGGTGCAGGATCATACTCTATGGCCAGATGGGATTTATATCAGGAGTATGGGGTTGGTTTAGTATTAATAAAACTATCTGCATAATTGATCAAATCAATAACAAACCCAGCAAAATCATATGATTATCTCTACACATGCAGAAATAGTTTTAGACAAAATACAACATTCATTCCTTTTAAAAAACACTAGAGAGTACAGGAATAAAGGGAGATTTCCTTAAAATTATAAATACTATTTATCTAAAGCTATCAACAATCTTAACTGTAGTGGGAATAAACTAGCTTCCCGTCCTAATATGATCAGGGGTAAAATAAGGATGCTCATGATCACCACAATTATTCAGTACTGTACCAAGAATATTAGCTATGTCAATAAGAAAAGAAAAAATAAATGAAGGGAAGAGACTAGGCAATGAGGGGGACAAAGCTATCTGTCTTTGCAAAATAATAAGGTGGTATACTTAGAGAATCCTAGAGGAGCAACTGAAAAAACCTGAAATAATTGACAACTTTAGCAAAGTTACCCAAAGAATTCATCAGCATTTCTATATATTGCCAACAAAACTCAGCGGCAAGAGATAAAAAGAGAAATGTCATTTAAAATAACTGTAGGCAATATAAAATACTGGGGAGTCTACCTTGCCAACAGAAACCCAGGAACTATATGAACATGATTACAAAACACTTTTCACAAAAATAAAGTCAAATCTAAACAATTTGAAAACTATTTACTGCTCATGGGTAGGCTGAGCTAATACAATAAAAATGGTAATCTTACCTAAATTAATATCCTTATCCAGTGCCATACCAATCAAACTACCAAAACACTATTTATAGAGTTTCAAAAAATAATAATAAAATTCATCTGGAATTAAAAAAAGTCAAGAATTGTATATATATATATATATACATATATATTTCATATATATACACATATGTGTGTATATGTATATATATTTAAAATGTGTGTATGTGTGTGTACTTGTGAGTTTATGTGTGTGTGTGTTTCTCTCCTCAAGGAAATCACATTCTAATGGGGGAGGGGGGAGAAATAGTAACAACTATATACTATGTTAAAATAATATCTCATTCTAGTCTCCCTAATTTTCCCTCCTCCTTATACTTTGTATAGCAAGTTTACAAGTATTGAGTAAAAAGTAACAATAGCAGGAAGTGTGATTGCAGAAAAGAACTTATAAATCACCTATAAATCTTCTTGTAGACCAAAGGAGCATAATGATTACTTGCAAACTATATCATATATTAACTAAAAATCACATCATGAGACTATGTGCTAAATAAGAGGAAGCCTGGTCCTACTAACTTCTGTGCTCCACAATTTTCAGATGAGCTGCAGATTTCTATTGGTAAGATCAACAGAAAACTTTGAGATGATGTAAATATGTTAATGAACTAACTCCAAATAGTACAAAAGAGTTAGTCTTTTTCCTACTAAAACCTTATAAAATGAGACCCCCAAACTCCTGTGTCCTGGAGATGTTTCCACCTCCTTACGGTCCATGATGCTTAAGCACTCCCAATTCTAATTCCTGGTTACATGAGTAACTCTATCTGCCTCTCTCTCTCTGTCTCTCTCTCTGTCTCTCTTTCTCTGTCTCTCTGTCTCTGTCTCTCTGTCTTTGTCTCTCTCTCTGTCTCTCTCTCTCTCCATTCTCTTCCTCAGGATGTCTGGCTTCTTCTACCACCCCATCCCCATCCCCATCCCCACATTATCTGTCTCTGTACCCACGCCTCTTATGCTGTTTGCATTTTCTGTGTCATTTGTGCTTATATGCTCTATATCTTATTGAAATATGATTAAAGCACTATCCTCACTGCTATACTGATCTTCCCCAGAAAGTGCCAAAAGACTGGGTGTGCCTGCCCCATGTAACAATTTCATAAATTAATTAGCAATATATGTACATACAAGATAAATATAGACTAAATTGGACGCCATTTTAGAAGGGTGACACTAGCATAGAGTGTGACAGGGAAAAGCTTCTTATAGAAGATAGAATTTTAGCTGAACCTGGAAAAAAGACAGTAGACAGACATAAGAGGAAGAGCATTCCCGGCACAAGGAACAGACAGTGAAAAGGCTGGACATTGGGAAATGGAGTGTCATGAGTGAGAAATAGTAAAAAGGCAAGTATTACTGGATTATAGAGCATGTGGAGGAAAGAAAGGAGTAAGACAACTGGAAAAATAGGAAGAGGATAAGAAATAAAGGTCTTTACAAGCCAAACACAGAGATTTGATTATATTTGATTCTGAAAGTAAGGAGGCATTGAAATTCATGGAGTAGAGGGGTAGTAATTTTCTACGACATCCCCCAAAATATTTGACTTCTCCCAAAAGTGAATTTGAATCATTTTTTAGGTTTGGCTGTGCCAAGTGAGTACTAGGTGGCATTTTAAGTTCTCTCCTTAATTTGTAGCTATTTGCAATCAACATATACAGTTATGTTTATCTTTAACATCTAAACAGCTAGACTTTTCATAGGTCTGGTTAGTTAGTACCAAACTTTCTGATAAACTCTGATCTCTCAGGATCTTTTTAGTGCTCACAATTTCCAATTTCTTTTTTTATATGTTCCCTAATGCTCTATATTCAGAGGTGAATGCAGTATGGAGTGAAAAATACACTGAAATGCAATGAAATGTCTTGCTTGGCAGAATATGTTAATCCCAAATCAGTCCTTTTGGAGAAATATCAACATAATTTGGATCTAGAAGGGGCCTTGGAAAGCAGAGTTCCAAGCCCTTCCTTCTACATATTGAAGCCCAAATGATTTTCTGAAGGTAATGCAGGATGTAACTACCAGTGATGGGATGTAAACCTAGATCCTTTGTCTCCAGACCCTATGCTCTTTACATAAGACCCATATGGAGCCACTATAATCCTGATCTATATCTAATTTCTTATCATGATGTGGATATGACCCTCAGTTCTTTAAAGAGGGCTAAGTATAGAGAAGCTTGTATCCAGAAATTCAAATATTAGGTGATACATTATTTTATAAAGATGACCCACAAGAAAGAAGATAGAAACAGAAATAATCATCTTGATCTAAGGAATCATTATTAAGGGAGGCCTATAAATAGAAATCATGGCAGTTTTCATTCATATTGATTCTTAGGTTACCTTTCCAATAAGTTCCATTGAATATGAGAAAATAAGCGCAAGAAATTTCAGATTGGGTATAGTGTTCTCCTTTACCAGAAGGTAAATTTAGTTCAATTTGCATTTCCTTTGAATTATGTAGCTACCTCCATCATGGACATTAGATATTTTTTAGTATGTCAGGCAATTTGAGAATTCCTTTTTTAAAACATTTTCATTCATGTTCATTAGATCATAGACCTAGAGCTGGAAAAGAATGTAGAGTCCATCTAAACCCTTCATCTTTTAGATGAGGAAATTGAGGCCCAGAGAGGTCAAGTGGCTGACTAGCCCAAGGCCACAAAGGTAGTAAATATCACAATCCATACTCCAATCCAAATCTTCTCACTCTCAATTAATTTTCCTCCCCATACTACACCTCATTTGATCCCCTCCCACAAGCAACTTTGTGGGATGGCTAATTATAATTAACCCCATTTCAGAAAATGAAGCAATGATATGCTCAATGATCAGTCCTAGGCCTAGAACCCCTTGAGTTTTCCATAACACTAATATAGCATCCCACCCAGAGCTATCTCCCCAACTTCAACTCCTATTGGTAAGTCAGGTTCCCTGGCATATCCAACTAAATTTCCACTCAGGGTTCCAGGGAAAATTCTGAACAACTAAAATTTTCTAGTTATAATCACTTACAAATCTCCACATATTGTGTTCCCATTATCAACCAGCCAGTAGAATTCTATTAATTTTTACAAATGGAATTTAGTGAGAATATATAATGAGAACAGTTGTTACAGATGTAATCCTCACCCCCCCCCAAAAAAATAGTAGCACATTCTCCTCTTGCACATTCAAGTCCCTGAGAAGACCAGTCTCAGACTGGTAGAGACCACATATAGCCAAAGGGTAAACTCACAACTCCTGATTGCTGGAAGTCCTTTTCTTCCTTAGTGGAGTCCTCATTAAATTTCTCTTAGATGTAGCTTTCTTCTGGACTCAATGCCTGTACAGAGTTTAGAAGCAGTCCCTAATTGGAATGTCTAATTTGTCCTTGGTGTTTCAGTTCCTGATGCAGATGGTACCATCAGTCATCGCTGCTCCAGGAAAACTGCTGCAGGCTCTCAGGGACAAGATCATCTACCATCTGGTCAACTCACTCCTCCATTCCTAATAGCAATTCTCAGGAGATTTTTACCACCACATTTAACTACCACTGAACTGGCCTGCTGCTGAAATGTATGATTCTGAATTGGTTTGCTGTGCTATACACAGAGAGAGAAGTGTGTTTGACTCTTTTAGGCAATCACTAAATATTTCCTGTGTGTCATCATCTCCTTTTGTTGCAAAAGAGGACCACAATTATCCTTAATTGCATCCCCCACACAGTACCTAGTACATACTAGGCAGTTCATAAATATATCTTGACTGATTATTATTCATGTAGAAATCCCCTGGAGAAGTTCCTAACTTTCCTCTTGGATGAATCACATATTTTGAATAGTTCCATAATAAATGATACAAAGGTGGGGTTTTGTATCTCTATACCATTTAATGTATCGCAAGAAATTCAAGCTTGATTGAATCAATCAACCAATCAGTTTGAGTAAACTCCTAATGAGTTTGAGAAGAATGATTCATTTTATTCACAGCCATACCAATAATACTATAGGTGAATTCTTCATGTACTCCTTAAAGGAGTCAGTGCTTTGGAGACTTCAGGAAATCATAGAAAGCTGAGACCACAAAAGCTATGTCCACTAAAGTCATTCTCCAGGGAGAGCACAATGGTTTCCTGCCAACAACAGGTCCACCCCAGATTTGGAGTATACCACTTCCTTGAGGGTTGTGGAAGGCTATTTGGGAATATATCCTTTGATGCATAAGAGTAACAAGTTGAACTCTTACCATGATTTTTGAATTTTACCAAGAGATCAATACAATTACTTTCAGAAAGTATGTCAAGTCGCAAGCAAGGGTAATCAAGTTTTGACATACTTTTTGACAAGCTTTGACATACTCAGCTTCCAGCCCCATATTTTGTGTTCCAAATGTCACTGTGGTTTTCTAAGGAGACCAATATGATGGCTAACTGGTGATGGTTAGAACAACTTGTGGAAGGTTTCAGAGCTTAGCATCAGCTCTAACTATTTAAGTAATATATTCTCTCCACACCAGGAGAGATTAAAACAGTTGCAAAAAGCCAGGCCACTCATCATCTTTCCACAGAAAGGCAGTCTGTTGGTACAAGATGTTTACATGTTGGTGATGGTATGGAGATGGGAGACAAAGAGAGAAGAAGGGACATTTAGTAGTATGGTGGAGTAGGTGCATTAACACAGTCACACTGCTTCTAATGAAGTCTGGAGTTATTTTTTTAAAAGGTTAATTCATTTTTTTTTCTGAGGATAATAGTCTCATGGTACAGAAGGGAATGGAAACAAGCACTTATTAAGCAATTACTGCGTTCCAGACGCAGCTAGGTGGTGCAGTGGATAGAGCACCAGTGCAGGAGTCAGGAGGACTCACCTCTGACACTCACTAGCTATGTGATCTTGGGCAAGTCACTTAACCCCAATTACCTCATCCTGGGTCATCTCCAGTCATCCTGATGAATATCTGGTGACTGGATTCAGATGGCTCTGGAGGATAAGTGAGGCTGGTGACCTGCATAGCTCTCACTCAAAACAAGGTGAAGTGTAAGTCATATCATCATTTCTCTGATGACATGGTTTTCTTTGACAATGAAGGAGAAACATGCTGCGTTCCAGGCACTGTGAAGTGCTATACTAATATTATCTCATTTTATCCTTCCAACAACCTTATGAGGCAGGTACTAATTTCACCTTCACTTTACAGTTAAGGATACTGAGGCAGGCAGATCTTAAGTGACTTTCCCAGGGTCACACAATTGACAAGTGTCTGAGGTCAGATATACTCTCAGGTCTTCTTGACTCCAGACTCTATTTATTGCCTGTAGGGAATAAGGGGATGAGATCACATAAGAAAAAGTGGATTGTTCAGATTCAGAAATACACCCAATAGAAGGAAAGAAATAGAGTAAAATATATTATGGAATATCAAATACAAGATGGTGGCCAGAATTCCTTCAAAAACTTGGCATAGTAGAAAATTCTAATCTATCAACAAGCATTTATTCAGCACTTTCTGTATGCCAGGCAATGTACTGAGCTCAGGGGATACAAAATAATAAAATATCTAGGGATAAAATAATCTGTCCAATCTAATCACATCTAATCAATCTAAAACAGATTTATTACATGCCTTCTATATTCATGGCACTCTTCCAGGCATTGGGAACAAAATGAACAACGATTTATACTACCAAGGAGCTTGCTAGGGTAATATAATATGCACAAGGATAAATTTTACATATCATCATTTCAAGAGCAGAAGAGATCTCTGCTCCTTGATGAGAATAGGAATGGTTCACATGATGTAGCTATGTATTCCAAGAGGCACAGATACAGAGGGAGAAGCATTATAGATGTCACAGGCATTGTCTCTGCACCCCAAATAATGTGTCCTGTGTTTGGGAGCAGCTTTACTTATATGAGAAGAGTTGAAGTATAGGGTCAGAAATGACGTAGGGGCTTCCACATTTTTTAATACTGAGAAGAGAGGTAAAGGGAAGAAATGACATTAGCAAGAGCCTGGTTCTCACCCTGAAACCTTTACCATTAAAAAAAGAAAACTTTGTAAACAAGCCTGTAACTGTATGCTGTGGCATTCCTTTCTGGGCCCATTTCCTCAACTGTAAAATAAAGAGATTGAATCTCTCACACCTTTTCAAACTCCTAATTCTAGGAAAGTACGTAAGAAGAATATAGTTTCCAGATAACTAAAATTGCATATTTTTCCCTTTGTAGTAGCAAACTCATATACCAAGAAACCAAAATAATATCCATCTTCATTCTGCATGTTCTAATGTACTTAAGGACATTTTGACACAAAAATTTCATGATATTTGTTATAACAGCATCATCCTAAATGTAGCCAACTTCACAATGGCCCATGGTTAGTTGGGCTCAGGGAAGACAGACCACTGTCTGGAGAAAGCTATTTTGATAATTTTTATAAAAACTCTTATTCTGAGACATACGATCAATATAACATAGAAGCAGTAAAGGGCTGTATTTTAGAATATAAAGTTAAAGGGAGCACAGATACCATTCACTCAAATTCACTGAGATCTAAGGAGGTCAAAGGATTTCCCTACAGCCACACATGTAATAGATCTCAGAGACTGGATTTGAACCTAGGTCTTTTGACTCCCATACCATAGGCTATAAGCAGAAAATAGCTAAAGTAGATTGTATGGTATTAGAATTTCTGCCTTATCTATCTTACTTCTTGCCTGTCTTGCTTCATATTTTCCTCTCAGTTCAGTTGGCCAAAATGTAGTAAATTCAAGGTACTTTCACATACTGGAGCATTATACTCTTAAACATAAATTAATATTAAAACAGGTTTTTAAGCTAGATCAAAATTACTATTTACTAACTTTTTTCTGCATAATTTCAAATTCTTTTCTAGAATGGTTTCTAGAATGGGAATTAGCTCCTATTCATATAAATTTGAAACCATCCTTTATACAATGTGTGTATGTGTGTGTGTGTGTGTGTGTGTGTGTGTTTATCCTTCATTGCCAAAGAAGACCATACCATCAGAGAAATGATGACATGACTTGCACTTGACTTTGTTTTGAGTGAGGGAGGGCTGTGCAGGTCACCAGCTTCACTTTCTCCTCCTGAGCCATCTGGGATCCAGTGACCAGATATTCATCAGGATGACTGAAGATGACCCAGGATGAGGCAATTGGGGTTAAGTGACTTGCCCAAGGACACACAGCTAGTGAGTGTCAAATGTCTGAGGTGAGATTTGAACTCAGGTCAATGTATCTTGAAACCTCTATTGGAGAAACTTGCTGCAAAGATTTTTTGTTTTCCTTTTAATTTTAGCTACATTATATTTGTTTATACAAAACTCTTTAATTTAATGTAATCAAAATCATCCATTTTTATCTTTTGTGATTCTTTGTCTCTTGTTTGGTCAAGAGCTCCTCATTTGTTGTTATATGTTATAGTTCATCTATCTAAGCTTTTTGACCCAGGTAAACACTGGAAAGATTATATCTGAAAGTGATCAAAAAGGAAAAGGTCCTTATCTATCCATGTCTCTGTGTATCTCCCTCCATCTCTCCCTCTCTCTCTCTCTGTCTGTCTGTCTGTCTCTCTCCCTTTCTTTCTCCTCTCTCTCCCTCCTCTCTCTCTGTCTCTTTCTCTCTCCTCTCTCTCCTCTCTCTTTCTCTCTCCTTCTCCCTCTCTCTCTCCTCTGTCTCTCTGTCTCTGTCTGTCTCTGTCTCTCTGTGTCTCTCTCTTTGTCTCTCCCTGTCTCTCTCTCTCTCCTCTCAGTTTTTTTAATGGTATCAAAACAAAAGGAAACCAAGGAGATGCTCATCAACTGGGGGAAGGTTTAACAAATTGAGATATATGAATATAATGAAATATTACTGAGGTCTAAGAAATGACAAAAAAGACAGTTCCAGGCAATAGTTGTATAATTTGATTCAGGGTGGAGTAAACAGAATCAGGAAAACAATTTATACTTAATATCAATATTATAAAAATGAACAATTTTGAAAGATTGATCAACTAAATTTTGCTCATCCAGGATTCCAGACGACTAGTAAAGAACTAATAAAGATGTCTCCCTCATGGTGAAGTGATGATGGACTATTGTGCAAAATAAGAAATGTATTTTTGCACATAAACAATGTGGGTTGATATATGTGACACTTATGTGACGTAGAGATTTTGTATTTTTTTCTAACTTTTTCCCCTCAGTGACTAGAGAGAGGTAGGAAGGGGAAAATGAATGTTTTATAACTGGAAATTAATAAAAAATTTTAAAAAATAAAACAGGTTTTTAATGAGGAATGAAAGCATTCCTTTATAACCTAGTCTCTCTGTCTCTGTCTCTCTCTCTCTCTCTCAGGTTAGGATCTTATATGACACTAGCCACCTATTGGGACTTTATAAAAAAACACTACTTTTCGAATAGGAAAGTCTTCCTCATAGCTTCCTTTGTGGTTACTCTCGAAGAGAGAAGTTCCTATTTTCAGAGATACAGATGGGGAATGTCCAAGAAAATCAAAACTATACTGTTAAGAAATTTCTCCAGTTTGCTACTGCTAGTCTTCCCTCCACCCCAATTTATTATGTCTTTGGAGCTCCCAATCTCCTCATCCATCCAGGAGCTTTGAGTATAAGCAATAGTCCCCTCATGCTACACAATTCACAGTTACAATAATAGTTCCCATGTAGGAGAGGCTTTATCATTGACAAAGCCCTGGTTTCATAGACCTCATGCATTTGGACTCACAATGCAAACAGGAGAATTTTCAATTCAATGGATATAATTTGGTTGAATCCAGATTATGTATTTTTCTTTTTTTTTTTTTTAATACTAGGGAAGTAGGATAGAGTTACATCACGAATAGCAGGCCCCAGAGTCAGGAAGATGAGTTTCAGTCCCACCTGTGATTCACATTGGCTGAGTGGCAGCCCAGCTAACATTCTAAAACTATTAGTTTTGGAGAAGGTGTTGATCTTCATTGGCAGCAGAAGTTGCTCACTTTCACTACACTAATGAAATCATGTCAGGTACAAAAAGACAATTGCTAGCCTTCAGCAAATTGGTAATATTGCTAAGCACTCAAAGAGGCAGCAAGTAGGAAGTGAAGGAGGTAGATTTTTCAAAAGCTGGTAGTATACCTGAAGCTTTATCAGCAAGTGACCCTGCACTTCACCCTCTTGCTATCAGCAAAGTCACGTAAGAATGAATCAATTTCCACAATATTTCTCATATCTGCCCCCTTCCCTCTACTCACAAACCTTGGCCATAGTTAAAGCCTCCATAATTTCTTGTCAAATCACAAGAGCCTCCTGACTGATTTCCCTACTTCCAGTCTTTTCTTTTTCCAGTCCATCCTCCATAGAACTGTCATATAATTTATATATAATATAATATATAATTTATATATAATTTATCAAAGATACAGGCCTGGCTATACCATAATGCTGCTATCGCTCCCTGTTGCCCCCAGGATAAAATATCAATTCCCCATGCTGACATGCAAGACCCTCCATTATACAGATTCAACTCAATGTTTCCAGCTTCAGTACACATTTGACTTTTTCACATATTTGGCCTTCCAGCAAGCTTTATTTTAAATTTCAGGCATAC
Organism: Bettongia penicillata ogilbyi; assembly: GCA_023548195.1. Taxonomy (NCBI): domain Eukaryota; kingdom Metazoa; phylum Chordata; class Mammalia; order Diprotodontia; family Potoroidae; genus Bettongia; species Bettongia penicillata. The sequence continues at coordinate 15,269,349 of JAJHZJ010000322.1, forward strand.
TGTACTCCATTCCAGGTAAGCTTCTCATCAGATTTACTACTTTGTGCCATTTTGTATCTTTATAGGAGACATGATCTCTTCACCTCTGCCTTTCAGAACCCTCATCTTCCTTCAAGGCTCATCTTGCCAACTTTTACATGAAGCCTTGTTTTAGTAACTATTGCTTTCTCTCCTCCTCAGGTTACCTTGTATTATATCTGCCTGGGTTTATGTTGTAATTCCCTTCCACTCTCAATAAAATGTAAACTCCTTAAGAATAGTAATTGTTTAATTTTCATCTTTGTAGTCTCAGTGCCTAGCACAGGGATGGGGAACCTGTGGCCTCAAGGTCATATATAGCCTCTAGGTCCTCAAGTGAGGCCCTTCGACACAATCCAAACTTCACAGAACAAAAGGACTTAGAGGGTCAACATGTAGTCTCAAGGCTGCAGGTTCCCCACTCCTGGCCTAGCATAATGCCTGACTCAGATACTTAATATTTAGTAATAGCCATTTACTTATTAGCAAATATTTTGTTATTAATGGATTGAAATGCCATTCATTTTGGTCTCCATTCCAGTGTTACTAGTATAAATTGTGAAGGAAACCCTTACTTTTTGTTTTTGTAGAATAAATTAAAATATGGAAGGAGATCAGGCCTTCACTGGAGTGGTTTATTAGGCATAGATCCTCTGACTTCAGTGAAACAGCAGATTGTGTGGCTGGAGTTGGTGTCAGACTTCTAATATTTGCTGTTTCTGAGACTAAGTCACTTCTGCACTATGGCAGTGGGGGATGGAAGAGATTACCTCATCTGTAAAATAAGGAACTTGATCTCTAAGGCCCCTTCCCACTCTAATGATCTGTTGTTCAAGGATTCTATGAATGGAAGGTTTAATTAGTTAGAGGGCCAATCTCCTAAGTACCTTGGTCAGCACTATGTGGGTGCACAGGGAATACGGCAAACTGCTAATAATCCTTGCCATAGTGAGGGGCCTTCCTGTGTGTTGGTTTCTATCAGGCTGAGCAGCATTTCATTTTTCATGGTTTTCTGAAGAGGCTTCAACCAGCAGGGAGATGAGGTAGTCTCCTCCTGGGCTGTTTGTGGCACCTGGGGCAAGTCATTTAACCTCTCAATGCCTCCCATTCTTCACCGGCAAATGAGGGTCAATAATGGCTCCTATCCTGGTCTGCACCAGTTGCTTTCAGATGGATTGGGAGGAATATATAGTGTTTGGGCTACAATAAATTGTGTCCATATAAAATACTTATTTGCTCAGAAGAAGGGCTATTCTTACCAAGGGCACTTGTGGTATTATTTAGGGCTGCCCAGGGAAAATTAGTGACTTAAGCAATAGGGTATAACAGAGCTGATGGCTACCCCTTAGTCCTGCTGATTCACAGCATTGCTTCCAGTCAGTTACCCTGGAGGTCTTTCTTTGTCCAGATTCTTCATTGTTGGTCTTTGCCTAAGACCCAATTATCCCAGTTTTCCCATTTGAGTACTGAACCTGAACATTTGACAAGCCCAATCTAGTGAAAACTAGGGCAAAGTCTAGGCATTTAGGTAATTTCCCCCACCCACATGTATTGGTGTAGCTCTTACTGGCTACACAAATTTGGGCTAGTCATAACCTCTCTGAGCTTCAGAAAATTTGCATAAAATAAGGACAGAATCTTAGATGTAGAGTTGAAAGGCATCTTAGAAAATATCAAATCCAATCCTTTTATTTTACAGATGAGGAAACAAAGACACAAACCTGAGAGGTTATTTAAGAGATCTGCCAATGGATACATAGCTCATGAGCATCAGAAATGGTAAATGGACACAGGTCTTCCTGACCTTTAATGCGGTGTGCTGTCTACTAGGCTGATGTCTGTTCTTGTGAATGAGGTGATTGTAAGAAAATGCCTTAAAATAACTTGTCAAGCTTAAAGTATTATATAATTGTGGGTTATTGTCTTTATTGGCAATGATGATGATTAATGAATGAATGAGCAAAAAAAGCATTTATTAAGCATTTGATAAGTGCAAAGGACTGTGCTAAGTATTGAATACAATAGATAAGTTGAGACAGTTCATCCTCTCATAGACTTCATATTCTAATATGGGAAAGAGAGAAAATATATGAGGTTTCAGCTGCAAGTCAAATGAATGGTCCCATAATGTTTATGGTAAGGTTGTAAATAAATTTCTTTAATGTCATCTCCATTGTTTTGATGTTTCATCATTTGACAGTGTCTTTGCTTTGGTGACTAACTCTATCTTTTCCAGGTCTTAAGTAGCCATTGCTGAAATCAAGGGCTGAGGCAGGAAGATGTGTAGAACTTGTAGTACCATTAGCCATATCCCATCTCCACAAGCATTGCTTTCTTGGATGATGGTTATTTGGTGTGTTTCAGAAAGCAGGGCTGGTAATCGGGGGAGGACTCTTAGACTCAGGAGTCTAGGCTTAGTAGTACAGGTGGTGGCAACAGTTTGACATTTGTGTTGTATGTCTCTCTGTCAGAGTGACTTGATAACTTCAGCTAGACTGGTTTGCTTAGATAGCAATTGATTGCCAGTTGGTTAGGATGACAAGCCCCTTATCCACAGTAGTTATGTCCCTGGGTGAAGGCTGCAAAGATTGGGCTGGAAGTAGTACAAGAATATTATTCCAAGGGCTCTTGAGCTCAGATTCCTGAACTGTCTCCATTGAAGTGGTGGTAATAGTTTGATTTTCATGGTGGATATTTCCTCTTATTTCTCTCTCAGAGCGTAGGGCTACTTCAGTTAGGCTAGCCTGGTGATAAATATCCCTGATACTTAATTGTTGCATTATGTTGGGTAAGTTAATTAACTTTTCAGTCTCAAATTCCCCATCTGCATTACCTGCTTCCTTTGGTTATTGTGAGCCTCAAAAGTAGCAATGCATGTAAAGACCCATTGCCAGCATTCATGTGATATATGTTAGTATCATTATTATATTTATTTAGCTACTTATGTTTTCAAAGCCCCTTATATATGTAATTTTATTTAAACTTCACAGTTAGTGAGACAGATCAGTTATTATCTATCCCTTGGAGCATTTTATTTTTCATCTAGGAGAGGTCAAGTACACCTATCAGCAGACGCTTGAACTTTACAAAAAACTATCAAAAATCACTTTTTTCAGTACGTTTTGATAATGAGGCAAAAGTCATACCTGAAGTATCTTTCAACAAGTTTAGATGTGCATTTTCCTCTTCTAATCTTGATACAAAATGGCTTGAATTTCACCTCACCCCCAATGCCCTTTAGTAGTAAGTTGATACAAATCAGTTTTCAGTAGGAATTGAGGATTGTAGAGACTGTACTGCATGTTTGAAATTTCATTTGGTTTTACACTCAGTATTGTGTAGTCATATATTATGAGACATAAAGGGCAATGACTACACATGTTTTTCTATTCTTGTCTCCTAACATAATCATTAAAAAGTATTTAAATGCTTGAAGTTATCAGCTTTTCTTTTGAAACAAACCCACAACCCCCACTTTTCATTAGAACATCGGCAAATGTTTACTCTTAAGTATTTAAGAGTAAAAAAACATTAGTTCTAAAAGAGACAAGAGGTGTTGGGTATCACAAGCCCCAAATAACTTTATCAAAAAACTAAATTAATTACATTTTAATGAATAAAAAACATCTGGTTACAAAAAAAAGACTGCTTTAGCTTAATTTGTTATCTGTTTATCTAGACTCTTGACTTGTTAAAATAAGATCAAAATCAATACCAAAAGAGGAAAGAATAGATATTTGACATAGTGAGCTTTAACCTGGTCCATTTAAACAAGTTGTAGATACTGGCAAATAGGAAAAGGACAAAAGAACAGACATTGACAAGGACCATCATCATTTCTTATGAGAGTTTAATTTAGCTAAATCAATCCTATCAAAAAAGTGGACCCAAACTGCATTAAAATGTTCTTAGCCAGCAGACATTCAATGGCCTTGACAAATAGAGAGATAAGTCAGGCAAGGGCAACAACACTTGAAAATATAAATTTGGTTGTAAAATATCAAGGAAGAAATAGTGGGAGATTATAAATAGCATCTTCTTATTAGAAATAAAGAAAGAGTGAAGGGAAAACTAATTTTATGAAAAGCTTGCTGACTAAGCAAAATCATCCTGATTTATTATTTGAATATGAGAACAAGGACCAGGAACAAATAAAAAATAGAAAATATCTGATGTTTCTATAGTAAATTCTACTCCAGCAATGACAGTGGAACAAGTAAATTTTGGTGACAGTGGTTTAGTTTAGATCCAGAGTATCTACTGTGAGATGAAGTAGATATGACACTGTGGAAAAGAAAGATGGAAAGAGCACCTGAACTAGACTGAATATATACATAGAGGACATCTGGGCTAGACATGACACAATTTGGAAGAAGTTAAATGATTTAATCTTGAGATATATGAAAGAGGGCAAAACACAAAGACTTGGAATAAAAATCCTCAACCTCTTAAAAATCTTATGAAAATATCAATAAATATCGACTTCCATTTACTTTTCCATCTCTATAAAATTTTATAAGAATAATCTACATTCTTACCAAAGACATGCTTGATAAAGGTATGAAAACAGTACAGGAAGTCTTATGAAAATGATATTCTGCAGCAGGTCATGTCTTTTTAGTCACAATATTGACTGAAAGGAGCAGGGAATACCAAATCCCACTGTGCTTAATAAAGTGTTGAACAAAACAAGCATGTGACTTAGTAGGACAAAATATCACATTAAAGTACTCCTCCAATAAAGTGTTCCTAAAATTTTTAATAGTCTTTGAAATAGTCAATATAGGAAATAATTTTTCAACGACCTGATCATTATTATGGAGTGTGGCCTGAAACAGAGATATATGCTAGTCAAATATATTCGCTACAAATATGGAGAATATTTTGCACAGAGGGAATAGGTGTTCCCAAATGGTGATGAGATTTCCCTAATTTTCATATTTATGAAGGACATAGTGAAGATTGCATCAACTTATACAATCTTATAAACGAGATAATTGTTGTGTTCATCCTTTGTTGCTGAAGAAGACTATGACATCAGAGAAATGATGACATGACTTGCACCTGACTTTGTTTTGAGTGAGAGAGGGCTGTGCAAGGTCGCCAATCTCACTTCTCCTCCAGAGTCATCTGAATCCAGTGACCAGATATGCATCAGGATGACTGGAGATTATGCAGGATGAACTGAGAGATCTATAATTACTCAAAAGAATTTGACCACAGATGAAAAAGCAAATAGATGACAAATGCTACCTAGATATGTAGTTAGAAAGCCCAGAAAATGGTTTCATAAGTACATTTGTCTTATACAGTTACTGAAAATGCAAATGAATTGGTTCCAGAATTGAACAAGAAGATAGGAATAGGTTCAATTGACTTAAAAAAAAAACAAAAAAAAAAACTGCCCAGTGTTTTTGATGACTTCACATTTCTGTGTTAAGTGCTGGGAGTACTAAGAAAGGTAATAGACAATCCCTGCCCTCAGGGACCTTACATTCCCCTCAAACTTGTACCATTCAAAAACCTAACAAAAATCAGATATTCTGAACATAGAGGCAAGGCTCTTTAGTAAAAATCTTTTCTTCAGAAAGCACTTCCTGCTATCTAGCTGATATTAATTCAGGAAATTTACCTCTCCAACTCAATACATGCGGCTTGAGCCTGATCTGGAATGTAGCTTCAATACTACTCCCTCCCTCTAGTCTGGTACCATCTGACTCTGAAAGAAATCTTTGTACAACTCTTTCCGGTTTCACTTGCACTGTTATATATCCTCAACACACATTCTCTCTTTGCCACTGTGAATATGCTGACATTGGGCAAGTCATTTAACTATTCTGTGCCTCAGTTTCCTTATATGTAAAATATAGGTTTTGGAACAGATGGTCTCTAAGGTACCTCTAGATCTATGATCCTGTGATGAAATATGTACCAGCTGTTTTCTCAGTTACCTTGGATAACTTCAGCCCACAATAGATTTGAGGATACAAACAGACTTCAACTTGACTGAGAAATTCTTCAGTGCAGTGGCATTTTAGAAGCGGCTCTGGGGATTATCTGGCATCATTTATAAGGTACCACTTGTACTATCTTCTATCTCTGCACCCAACAAGGATATACTCTCTCAACTATACCAACTCCATGGCTGGATGATGGTCCCTAACACACACTTTCCTTCTCTTCATTTTTTAAATAAAGTCTGACTCCATAGTTAAATGGGTTTGGCAGAGATGGAACTCTGCCACTCCTTTGACAAGATTTTGTCCCAGTTCTGATGCCCTATTATTTACCTTGCTAATCAAGCAAATATAAACGATCACCTGAGACATGAATTCAGGCTAGATGACTTGGAGTCCCCCTAAATATTTGGGTATTAGTTTAACTAACCTTATTTTTGAGGTAAATTTCCTATTAGATATAGATATTAAGATGCATTATCTAACTTTGGTAATATTTTTTCCTCATCCTCTGTCCATCCCACACCCACTCCCAACACACACACAGAGCTTAGAGTGTGTGTATGTGTGAGTGTGTGTGTGTGAGTAGGCAGAGCTTCCATCAGCTTATTTCTTCTCACCCGGCAGTCTCTGAGGTTCCTTCCACACACTGTTCCTTTTCATTGAGCGTCCTTGCAAAGATTTATGACACATTAAAGAGAAAAAGAGCAACGTCAACTGTCCTGTGATAGAAAATGAGATTCTGCTAAATTTAAGGAGACTTTAAATGAGTAAAAAGATCAGCAGGTTAAATACTACGAAGTGGGATAATAGATTAATTTTAGAAAATACAAGAGTCATCCTAATTACAGGTACAATAGAGTAGAAAACTAGATGAATCCCATACAGATCTTTTATAGGCCATGACATAATTAAACGCCTGTACATTTTATAGATAAGACTGAGTCTTTGACTAAGTCACTGTGTACTAGGAAATCATCCACTGGGGGCTCTTAACCTGACAGAGACTCATCCTTACCTAAAAACAGCAAGGAATATTCAGACAAGAACTCTCTGAGGAAAAAAGTAATCAGCTTTTGGAGAGGGTAGAGATTACTGAATAGGATGCAGCAGGTACCAATTACATATAACTGTTAGGATTTTTTTTTACCAAGGGATCTACAAGACTCTTTAAAAATTTAAATGCATATACATATGTAAGATTCAGTATTCTTTTTTGACTTCAAAGATGGTACTGCCAGTTTTCTGAGGATGCTAATATATGCTTTGTTCCACTCTCCACTCACCAAGGGGAGGTGATAGATTTCACTGAAGAATTCACAATATCTAATGGCACATGCATGTATAAGACAGTTGGAACAGTGTATAGCTACATAGCATTGACCTGGACCTTAGCATTAACATCACATTTAGCCAAAATGAATGTTAGTTCATATATATCCTTTATCTCCTTTTCTCCAATATCTATGTATATATTTAGACATAGACATTTGCACACACACAAGCATACATGTACATGAACATATGGTATGTATGTATGTATCTATGTGTTCATAAATTTCTTTTCAGTGGAAAAATATTTCCTGTGGTTTATTTTTTCCTTTCTTTTGAGACATCTTATAAAATCATCCTTAGATAGTTTCAAGATACTGGGGACTGTACATGTATACATAAATAAAAACATATGAATGTACAAATCCATAGATCAATAGATATACATATAGTTATACTTATATCTATGTTTCTATACATATACACATCTATTTTATAGGCACACATATGGACAACTTCAAGCTTATTTGTCACTCAATAACCAACTTATCTGTTACTCAAATACTATAACCAACACTGATCAATCCTCCTGAGTCTCTATAGTGCTTCCATTTGGCACCACAAAATTTGACATTAATTTATGGCATTTGGTTTTGTATTGTTCCCAAATTTGTACATGCATATGCCTCTTGTTTATATTCCAGATGAAAGCTTCTTGACCAAGAGACTTGGTAAAAGAAAGACCTGAGTTCAAATTCGGTCTGACATTTGTGACTCTGAGCAAGTCAGCTAACCTTTCTGTGCCTTAGATTCTTTAGATTAGATCCGGAAAATGAAGGTGTTAGACTCAGAGACCTATAAAGTCCCTTCAGCTCTAAATTTAGCATCCTATTATCCTATGGGATGCTTTTATTATTTCTCCTACGGAGCTTAGCACACAAGAAAATTGTAATTAAGAGCAAACAAAAAGCACAGATCTAAATAGAGACAATGGCAATATCCTAAATAACCAAAAGTAAATTGTTGAAATAGTAACATAAAAATCAAAGGTAGTGACAAAATGATGTGTTCAAATTTCCTGCTTGCCACTAAAGCAGTGGGGTCTTAAGTATTGTTTGTAGTAATTTAAATGCAGGTAAATATTAATGGCATAAGTTGAGTGCTTTGCACATAACAGGTGCTTAATAAATGTTGCTGAATTGAATAAGATGAAGACTGTTACCGAAACACAAAAATCTGATGTGAATATGAACATTGTATGACACTTTGAAACTATTAGGCCTTAACCCAGAACTTGACTGTCATGTTATCATCACCTGTATTTTACTAAAAGTTTTAGTCATTAGTGTTCTATAGAGCACTTAAATCTGGCATCTTGAGAAATAATTAGATGCAAATGGAAAGTGATAGAAAACATTCATGAGTCAAGTAGAGTAAAAACTTTGTTAATTTGAAATGCAAGGGACCAGAAAAATAAGCTGTGAATTAATTGGGTTTGGATTATTTGATACTTTCATTAAGGATATTTAGTTAGATGGGCAACAGTGTTAGCTTTGAGTTTTTACAATATTGGCTTGATTAGGTTTTATTGCTACACTTTAAAAATTCAGCTGCTTCTAGAGGTGATGTGTCACATCTGAAAATCCATGAGTCCTGCAGCTAGATTTGCTGGCCACTATACCTGTCTGCCCAGAGTTTGATTAGTCTATCTAAATATCTGCAAGTTAGGTCCCTACACTTAGAGCTTCTTTACTTTTCATTTTTTTCTCTTAATTTTCTTCAAAATCATCCCCCTTCTCTTAATTACAGTCTTTAATGGCCTTTTATTATTTTTCATTCTTTTAAACCTTTCTATAGGCATTGTTATACCTCCCAATCCCCTAATTCTGTATATTTGACCTTGACTTTTTGTGATACTGCTTTCTCCTTTTCCTTTTCCTACCTTTCTACATGTCCCATCTCTCCTAATGCACATATCTATCCACCGCTCATATGTTTCTTGACACATACAATACTACCAGCTTCCTGCTGAATAGATCCACATGGACATCCAAAACTCAACATGTTGCAAATGAAATGCATTATTTTCCCTCATAAATCAGAGACATTCTGGCAAATGTTCAATAAGTAATTTTCTGAAAAAAAAAAAAAAAAACACATGCAACACACTTTTAAATTTCATTTGCATTCTTTTTTTTCAACTTAGCCAACAAAACAATAAATCAAGCCCTAATTAGAGTTTTTGCCAATTTCTGAGGTGTAAATACTGATGTTGAAAATTTACGATCAACTCACAGAAACCATTTCAAAATGGATTCAGCATATCCCTTACCTAAGCTCACCTTCTATTTTCTGTTTCTGTCAAGGGAACTGACATGTTCGAATTGATTATAATTATTATGTTATGTTGTATAAAGGATGGGTTCAATATTTCTATCAGTTTTTTACCTTTGTTTGCAATATCTGTCATTAACAGCCATCCATTTCACTCAAATAGGTTCACAACTTAGAGTGATCCTTGACTTTTATCTTTCCTATATCCATTCAGTTGCTAGGTCTTGTAGATTCAACTTATACAACCTATCTTTTGTTATCTGTTTTTTCCACTTACAAGGCCATCACCCTACTTCAAGCCATATTCACCTCTTGCTTACCCTAATTCCTCCCTTCTCCAACACTAATATTTCTATAGCATAAACCTGTCCACAACACTCACCTGCTCAAAAAGCTTCAATGTTTCCCTAATACAAAAATACAGACTTGACATTTATAGTCCTTTACAAAAATTGACCATGTATTAGGACACAGAGAAGTTGCTAATACAGACAGAAATATTAAACACATTTATTATAGATCATACACAAGGAAATAGTAATTAGTTCAGGGATCACAAACATAAGATTCAGTTTTAAATGGAGACAACAATGAAATCTTAAATAACAAATTCAGAATCAACCACACAAATTCTGATTATGTAAAATGAACTGAAAATGACAAAACAATATATCAATATTTCTGAATTGCAGCTAAAACAGTCATCAAGGAGAGAATTATTTATCTAAATTATACATTAACAAAATAGAAAAAAGAATGTGTCAATGAAATGAATATGCAGTTTAAAAAATTAGAAAACCACTAAAAAAACAAAACCACTAGAAGCACAAAAGAGGGCATCTTGAAAATTAAAGGAGAAATTGATAAACTGGAAACCAAAAGAGATCTAGAAATAATAAAACTAAAAGCTGCTTCTTCGAAAAACTAACAAAATTGAAAAATCTCTTAGGCAACATGAATAAAAATAAGAGGGCAGTAAAATTAAGCCAGAAAAATAGAAAACCAGCAATATTAAATCACAGCAAAATAAGAAAAAAATAATTATCAGAACCCTATAATATACAATTATGTGCCAACAAAAATGGGAACACAAAAGAAATAAAGTATTAGCTTTAAAAATATAAAATACCCAAACTAGCAGAACACCACATGGGGACTTAAATAATTCAGTCTCAGAGAAGGAAATAGAGTTAGCTACACAGGTATTACTAAAGATGGGGGAGTAGAGGATAACTCTTGATGGGTTTATCTAACATTGAACCAGCCCTGCATTCCTACTATAAATCCTACCTGATCATAATGTAGTATTCTCGTGATAAGTTGCTGCATTCTTTTTGTTAAAATCTTATTTTAAATTTTTGCATTTATATTCATTAGAGAAATTGATCTATAATTTTCTTTCTCTGTTTTGGCTCTCCCTGGTTTAGGTATCAGTCCTGACAGATTTACAAAGACTAATTTTTCACAATCATATACAAATTATTCTCAAAAACTGAAAAATATGAAAAAACTTTACTAAATTCATTTTTATGAGACAAATTTATTCTTAATGCATTAACCAAGGAAGGATAAATAAAAAAAGAAAATCTCTTAGCCATTATAATTATTGGATATTGATTTGAAAATTTTAAGTAAATTCCAGTTAAATTGTCATTTCAAGGAGAAGATTGGAAAAATTGGGATACTAATTCATTGTAGGTGTAATTGTGAACTGATCCAATTACTTTGAAGAACAATTTGGAATTATACCCAAAGAGTTATTAAACTACCCATACCCTTTGACCCAACAATACTCTTTCTAGGTGTATTTCCAAAAATGATTAGGGGAAAAGGAAAATAGCCTATATGTTCTAAAATATTTATAGCCACTCTCTTTGTGATGGCAAAGAATTGAAATTGCAGAGATGCTCATCAGTTGGGGAGTGACTAAACAAATTGTAGTATGATTGTGATGGAATACTACTGTGTTGTAAGAAATGATGGGCTCAACATTCTTAGAAAAACATGGAAAGACTTGCGTGAAATAACAGAATGAGTAGAAACAAGAGAACATTGTATATAGTAACAGCAACATTGTTTGAAGAATGACTTTGAGTGGAGAAGTTATTTTGACTATAATAAATTCTCAATTCAACTCTAAAGGACATATGAAGAAAGATACCATCTATATCCAGAGAAAGAACTGATAGATATATAGAATAATCATTCATATGTGTATATATAGATGCATCTATATTTACATATACATATATAAAAACACACACACCAATTTTACATGTATATACATACCTTTTTGGTATATGTATATGGTGGCTATCTTGGGGAGGGGGGAAAATTAATTTACATGATAACTTTGTTGTATATTTAAAAGGTATAGCAAGTTGTACAAAGTAGGTTTTCAGTTTCATGGGCAATCATATTTTTTTATTATACTATGTTATGAAAATGCTTGTTTTATTCCATAAATTAAAAATAAAATACATTTTAAATATTTTTCTGTGAAATATTTTTCTCTTTCTCATCTCACTTTTAACTATAATGTAAACTTTGAGATCAGGGACATTTTCATTTTTGCCTTTGTGTATCCATAGCATCTAGCTAGTCACCAGGCTTTCTTGAACTTTTAAGAAACTGGTGAAAAATCAGTTTTTATAAGACCAAAAGTCATTCTCCTGGTGTCTGAATGGTCAAAAGGTATAAACACTTATCAAAAGACTTATAAACCACCCCTACTTTATCCACTATGCTATAATGAGTTGATGTACTTCCATCCTTTCCCAACCCCTTCAGCTCCATTTGATGTGTTGGATTAGATTTCATTGCAAGCTCCTTGAGGTAGAGACTATCGTTTTTTCCCCCTGCATTTCATTTCCAGCACCTGCTGCCTGGTACAGTAAGCTCTTAATAAGTGGTTGTCGAAGAGTTAGTTTTACTTGATAATGATCAAATTTGGTCCTAGAAAAGAGTTAAAAATGTTTCCCTCCCTTTCTTCATTGAGGAGGTGGGAATTAGTGGGGAAGGGAGGAGAGACTATGGGTTTGCAATAATGAATATATTGTCAGACGTCTTTGAGATGTTCCTTAGTTTTGCTTAGTTGACTTTTACCTCTTCTTTTTAAATCTTTGTTTCAATGGATAGCTCTCTGGATAGTGGTGATTTGGGAAGGGATAAATTTAGAAATAAATGTGATATGAAAAGTCTCAAAAATATCAAAATGGCCTTCTGGTTGCCCTATGCTTCTTCATCAATTCACCTAAGTGTCTATCTGGATGACATATATTGCCACAGAAGATTCTGCTGTGTTCATCGTTTATCAATTTTGAGAAAGCATCTAACTCAATGAAATAAAGAAAATGCAGCTGTTAAGACTTTCCTCAGAAGAGATGTTTCTCATAAGTATGGAACAATCTTATAAGCCTCCATCACCTACGTTCATATAATGTTTTCTGTGTTCAATGATCTACTGTGTTCTCTCCTCAAACAAGGTGTTAAACAAGGATATGTCTTTTCCAGATGTGTTTACTGGTATTATGGAAGGTAGCTTATTTTTCACATTTGCAGAGTATATCCAAACAGAAGAACAGTTTTCTGGTAATAATGAGCTCCTCAAAATTCTCTTATTGACATGTTACATTGCATAATTTCATCAAGTACCAGCCCATTTTTTCTTTTCAATGAAATCTATAATAACATGAAAAAGATCAGTTTAACTATTCACAGTGAGAATACAAAGTAAATGAAAGATAGATGTTACCATGACCATGACATAACTGGACAGTCATGTAAAGAGCTTGGCATACAATTGAGTAAGATGTAATTGTTTGAACAATAAGCATTAATTAAGTGACAACTATATTCCAGGCACTGAACTAGGTGTTGTGCTTACAAATATAAAAGGGAGATAACTTGTCCTTGTCTTCAAAGAGATTGCATTTGGGAAATCATAAGGGATTTTTAATTATTTCTAGCTGTTTGCTATTTCAAGAGTCCATCTCTTTAACAGATCAGGCTTATAGACTCATAGAGAGCAGAGTTAGATTATTCCCCTGTTTATTGCATACAACTGCAAATCATGTAACACCATAATATCAGAATAAATCAAATTACAAATAGCCCATGAGACAATGGAAAGGTGGGTACAATATAATTGTAACATTACCAGTAACTATGAAGAGGTCATAAAATATATTATTAAGAATATCTGTGACTAGAAAGTGAGGCTATGCCAGATATGTAGCAATAATAAAAGATAATATGTGGACAGCCAAAGTGGGACAACATCCCCCAGGATAACAGAAGTGTAAGAAAAAAAGGTATCTAATGATGTCAGTAGGTGCTGTATATAGGATGTATGGGAGAAATATGGCCTAAAATCCCTTTAAGGGAGTGAATGGCCACATTGATAATAACAAAGAGAATTTTCATTAATCCTGTGATTCAATATTTGTAAAGCCCTTTCACACAATATACCATTAGAGAAAATCATAGATCCATCAAAGCAACAAAGTAAAATGTATATGTATGTGCTGTAGATACCTACTTATTGAGTTATGTAAAGGGACCTTGAGGCCCTATCCAAGGCTAGAAATACACTTAAGACCTTTCTAACTGAATTGGTGAAAAAACTTTTTTTGAGAAACAGCTTTTAGTCGCATACATGTGAAGTTGTGATTTCTCTAAGGAGAATAAAGAAAATGATGACTGATTAGAAAGTACTTGAGGGACTTGGCTCCGAGAACTTTTCTTTTTTTAGCTTTTTATGCAAAGGAAGTAACAGAATTATTTGGCACTTAGAGCTCCATTTATTATTCCTAGTTCAATCAACAAATATTTATCAAATGTCTATTGTGTAAAGGCACTGGGCTAGGTTCCATATAACAAGGATAAAACCAACTTGTAGTTTTTAATATATTAAAAGAGAGAAACTTAAGTAACTTAGTGTTTCATAAAATATGTATTAAATTGAATTGAATCTCATGAGAGGCAAAGCATTAAGTAAAATAATACAAGATTCATTAAAATATCAGAAATACAGCATCTCAATTTATTTAATAAACATTTATTAAGCATCTATAAGAAAGGTACTTTCTAGATATAAAATGCATGATAAGGACCTTATTCTCTAAAAGACTCTTACAAACCTTACAAATTAAAAAAAAGAAAGATCAAATTTAATTAGGGCATGGGCCATGACAGCCAGACTGTTAGTAAAAGCTGCTTGATTTTAATTTAGGGTGACAATGTCCTTTTAAAAACTTATTGTTGCTTCTAGACAAAATTCCATAATCAAGATTCTTGCCAGTGACTAGAGAAATGGAAAGAGGATTATATTTGTAATCAGAAGACCTGGATTTGAAATCTGGTTCTATTGTTTATTATCCATGTGACCTTAGATATGTCACTGACTGAATCTCTGGGAAGTTCAGTTTCTTTACAAAATGGGGCTATTGGAATGTATGGTCTTGTAAATTTAAGTCTGTGGTCCTGTAAAGGAGATTGAAAAGAGGTAATTAATTAATGATATCCCCTAGCCTCAGAAAAGGACTTTGCTTGTACCTGAAGGTAGGGAAAAATTGAAAGGAAAATCAAAATCTACCATTGTTTACACTGAAGACTTCAGATTTGTCAGTGCTCCCCTGAAGTTTAATTAGTTTTCATCTCACATTTGTATTGGGAAGACAAAGTAATTGCATCTGAAACAAAGAGAAGGAACACAAGCAATTGTGTGTTGATACAGTGCAGTCTGGATAGCAGTTGCTGGAAGTTCACTTTTGCCTTATTTTTTTATCTTTGAGAGGATGCCTTTGGTGATCCTCTTTTTTAAATATTGGCTCCCAGGACTGTAATTAAAAGCCTTCCACCACCTATTTTCAGCCTACTTTTCAAGACTTACATTAAATCATTTTCTTTTGCCCATAGAATGTTCTATGCAAATTACAACTGTGCATGTGAATTCACACAAACCATTCCCTCAGTCCGGAATTCATTCCCAGGTTAAAATCCCCCCCTATGTCACTTACTGACTTTGTGTTTTTGGTTATGTCACTTCTTTGGACAAATGCTTCCTTACCTGTAAAATAAGGGAGTTGGATTAGATGAACTTTGAGGCCCCTTTCAGCTCTAAATCTCTGCTCCTATAATCCTCATTTCCATTAGCCCTTAGACTAAGATTCTTCCTTGTGGGGGGAATGAAGAAAAATGTCTTAGAGTAGCTTATTAAGACTTTTGTGCACCAGCCAGGTGGAGCTGTAAAGCTAACAATTGAGCTGGAGTTGAGTATGATGTGAGGTACGTTATGAGTAGTCCATACACATATAGCACAGACTGTTTCACTGTAAAAGAATGATGTCGCTTTCCTGACATAGCATTGGTGGTGGTGGTTAGTATCATTAGGAGGGAAGGAAAAAGAACAAGCATCTATTAAGCATCTCCTGTGTACCTGGCCTGGTGCCAAATGCCAGGTCTGTGCTACCTGGATGCAAGAGAGGTAAAGACAGTAATAACTAATCAGAAAAGCAATAGACACTCCGTTTAGAAGCAGAGGGCAGTAGCAAAGTTCAGATATCCTTCAAATAACAAATGCAGGTGAAGAGGGGGATGTAAAGAGAGGACAGGAGATCCATTCCCCTTGACCACGCTAAGGAGGTGCAGAAAGTGTGTAGACCCCCAGAAGCACCAGGGCATAGCAACTTGCGAGGTGATGGAGTCATGAAAATTCAACCAGGAGTTTGTTTTTCAGCAGCTACTTAAGGCAGATGCCTCCAAAATAGAAACTTGTCATCACTGAAGAACTTCATCCTTAATTTTTAAACAATTTGCTTCCTTCTCTGCTGGAGTGTGTTTGTGGTAAATTACACACATTTGTGTACTGGGGCTGGGTATGATCTTACTACATAATTTTCCTGTTGTTTACTTGCTACTCTGCTATAGTTAAGTACTTTGCTATTTGATTTATGTATCCTCCCTGTATGTTGGTATAGTTGTCCCTGGGTGGGAGCTTGAATCATATTTCTCCCCTACAATGAACCCAAGTAATGGATAATTCCACAGCTGAGTGGGATACTTATTACACATAAATGGCTTTTAAACAAGGGGAAATGATTTAAGTACACAGGAGAGGTCTAAGAGAAGTATAAAAAATATTTAGGGGAAAAGAGATCATAGTCAGCTAAGGGGAGAGGAGGGCTGTTTGGGAAGCTTTCAAGGAGGAATCGTCTCTTCAAAAGGATAAGACTTTAAGGGATGGATACTGAGAAATAAGCTCCTTGAGGACAGGGGCAATTTTGCGTTTATTTTTATATCTGTAGCAGATGGCACAGTGCCTTGCATATCAAAGGCACCTAGTGGATGTCTGCCAAATAAAACTGAGGAGAGTATCAAAGGTTCAGAGATAGGACTAGATAGAATGAACATGGGCACAACAAATAGTTAAGTTCTCCCAGAATGTAAATTACTTGAAGAAGAATAGTATGATAGGAAACTGGGCCAAAATTTTGGTAATCCTTGAATTCCAGGGTCAGTTGTATACACTTTCTTCTGTAGGCAATGGGGAAACACTAGGATTTTAAGAAAAGGAAGAACATGAGAAAAATGATGCGCTGGGGAGAGCTTTCAAATAGGGTTGTAAAAGGTGAAGCCAGGGTCACACATGCATCTCATTCTATCAAGTCTCTGATATTTATGAGGTATAAATTGCTGACATATTAGGATTTCTATCTCATCCTAAATGTTATCCAGACTTTGAGATGTATTTATTTGTAACCTGGACTTTGTCTGGACATATCCAAATAGCCCAACATGGAGGCCTCTCTGTCCCCTCTTTCAGGAAGCTTCCTTTGAATGACTTCACAACTGAACCAGATCACATCTTTAAAAGTAGTCTGACTGAATCAATGGCTCTTTTCTCCTGTTTCTGATCTGCTTTCTTGCTTGTGCTTTTTTCTATCCCCTTTCCTGCTAGGCCCAAAAGGTAAAGATCAGTTCTGCTATAGCTTAGGCATGATTTACTAAACCAATGAAAGGGAAGGACTTTCTTCCCCACTGTAATGAAATTTTTGATTCTTGATTTCTTTTCATGCTTCCTACAACTTTTAGTTGACTTAAGGCCTGTCTTCTGATAGCATTGACCTCACCTGACCAAAACCTGACTCATGAATCTTAATGTTAAGGAAAGTTCAGAGCTCTTTCTCCTCATTGTGAGGTTGTTGAGCTGGACTAAACTTGCCCCATGGAATGTAAAACTGTACTTGGGATCTCCAATATTCCTTAGGTAATAAGGCAGAAGAAGAATCTCGACTGTCCCAGACTCCTTGGCAACATGTAAATCTTCCTCCTCAATCAGTCAATTTGAAAGATGCCTATTTACCCAATGGGTGTTACCTCCCTCTAAGTGAGTACCTGAAAAGGCCAGCCTAATAAAGACCAAGGTCTCCCATTGCATCCTGGGCCATCTGCAGTCATCCTGATGAATAACTGGTCACTGGATCCAGATGGCTCAGGAGGAGAAAGTGAGCCTGATGACCTTGCACAGCCCTCTCTCACTCACAAAGTCAAGCACAAGTCATATCATCATTTCTCTGATGTCATGGTCTTTGAAAATGAAGGATGAACACAGACAGAACTCTCTAAATGTAGCTTAATTTATAAGCTGACTTAGTTTGCTTATTAAGTTTATTTGATGAAGTTTGTTTCCTTAGGCGATATATGAGATTATGACTGTTTAACTAAGTTTGTTCAACTTTTATGAGATTAAAGGAAGTATGCTAATATGGATCTATTTTTTCTTTAACTTTTACAGCCTAAGAGGATATATAAGATAGTAGTATGTAAAATACATATATGCATATATATGTAGGCATATGTATATATGTGTATATACATATATACACACATATGTGTGTATGTATGTGTGTGTCATGCTGATGTTTTGCCTATAAAAAAGCCTTATTAGATGCTTAATGATTATTCAGGCTGTTTCTCTGAGGTTTGTACCTGTGTTTGAATGGAATACTAAAACTGAGATTTTTATTTCTGTAATTTGTGTCATCATAAATATGTTTTTTTCAGCAATTACCTTCCATATAAACTTCGAGAGGAGATATTTCTCCCATAATAGTTGCTTACCCCAGTTTTACCCCAGCTCTGAAACATGGATCTGGGGGGTGTTTGTTTCTGTTCTGTGTCATTTGTCCTTCTCTGTTTTGGGTGATCTGTTTAGTGATCTCCACCGAACTGGATCCAGGAGTTCAAGCCATGGAGACTTTGGAGCCCTGATTGCAGGGGATGGTGCAGCCAACCAATCTGTCAGGGAAATCCTAGGGAAGCCAGGGGGCCTAGGAATCAAGTTCAGCAATGGTTTTGGACTTCAAACTGGGACGATATGCTATGCTAGAAATGAGCTAAGTTATGAACCTAATCCCCTTCCCTCCCCAGAGACTGAAGTGATAAAAGAGGGGAAGGGTATAATTTGTACCTTGTTAAGGGAGTATGCTTATAAATTTATGATTTTATCTACTGAAGTAAATAGTCCTTTATAATGTATAGAATAATTTTACACACATTCAATACACAGATATACATATATGCATATATATACACATATATGTGTGTATACACACCTATATTGTCTAATGGTAGCCATCTTGGGGGGAGGGAATAAAAAAGAATTTTATTTAATAACTTTGCTGTATATTTGAAAGGGATAGAAAATTGTACATAGTAGATTTTCTGTTTCATGTGCAATCATTTCTTTCATTAAACAATGTTATAGAATTGGTGGTTTTATTTGATAAAGTAAAAATTTATATAAAATGTTAATCCAATTGATGTGGATACAAATGGAGTCCTAAGGGTTAAAAGGAATACTAAGGGTTACTTTCCCAGGCTCTCTGAGGGGGATTCGAGGTTCATTCTGTAGCCCATCCTGTAACCTGAGCATATCTTAATACCCGTTTCCCCTTATCTTGAAATACCATACAACTTGTACCAAAAACCCCACTGTTTTTGTCCCCCAATCCTGTGTTCCCTATCTTGTCATTCATCTTCCTCATCTTGTGTCATGACAATTTTTCCTTATCTTGCAAGCAACCAACTTCCTTTGTACTTATTCTATTCCTAAGTCTCCAACCCCCATTAGAAATTCTAAAATTCCATCATCATCCCACAGGTTGTGTAGCTTTCTGTGTATGTAAGTGTGAGTTGTTTTTCCTCTCTCAGGACCTTTGTTTAGCTCCTTGCTAAATCTTAATTACATGTGCTTCAAGTAATAAAGCTCACAATGAATGGCTAAGAGAAAATCATCTAAGTGAATTCTTTCATAGCTGAACCAGCTCTCCCAACTGGCACTTCAAAATAACTGTTAGTGGCTAAATAGAACTCAGGTGCCAGGGACCTCCACCTCACTACACTTAAAGGACCACTATCAGTATTGACCTGAGCCATTTGCTGGGAGCCTAGATACCACAAAACCCTTTTAAGAGTACTAGAGAACCTTGGAGGGGAAAGGGGAAGAGTGCAAACTAAGTTACCTTACCTTCCAGGCAGTGAGGGCTGTGGCAGTCAGTGATCAGTTTTGAATATATGATCATGAGCTTTATTGTTGACTTTCTTTTTGGACATTATCTTTCATGAATTACTGATCTGTTTTTCTTTCTAATGCTGACCCAGTGGTGTAATGGAAAGAACATAGTATTTGAATTCAAGACATAGGATAAAATTCTACTTCTTGCTCCTTACTAATTATATAGTCTTGGCCAGACCAGTAGATTTCTCCAGGCTTCAGCTTCTTAATTTGTAAAATAAGCAAACTAGAGGCCCTCCTTGGTTTCCTTCATCTCTAAATTTGGGATCCTGTGTTCCCAAATAAGTCTATGGTATCATCAACTACATACATGTTATGTTAGAAACTCACCTTTTATATTTGAGGAATAGAGTCCCTGGGTTGCACCCTCCCCTTGCTTCACACATATGTGGACCCTTAGAACATGAGTGCAATTTTGAATCACACAAATTGGTGATTGCCAACAATTTCAAAATATCTTGTAATTTTACCTTCTACACACTGTATTGATAGCTTCAAAACTGTCAGTTCACAGCTGAAGGTTAGTTAGTTTCCACCTTGAAATTGGGAAGACAAACCAAACACTTACCTGAAATAAAGAATAAGTAACAGAAGCCATAAAATAGTGATGTAGTACAATCTGTGACAGATGATAGAAGCTCACTTCTTCCACCTTTTCTTATATTTGAGAGGATACCTTTGCTGCTTTTCTTGTGAATTAACCTTTAAATACAAACTCCCAAGACTGATAGTTAAAGCTTTCCACCATCTATTCCTAACCTACCTTTGAAGACTTTGTTGAGTTGAGTCCTTTTTCAGTTGCATTCAACTCTTCTTGACCCCATCTGGGGTTTTCTTGTCAAGGATACTAGTTTGGCTTCCTTTTCTAGCTCATTTTACAGATGAGGGAACTGAGGCAAACAGGGTTAAGTGACTTGCCCAGTGACACATAGCTAGTAAGAGTCTGAGGCCAGATTTGAACTCTGGAAGGTGAGTCTTCCCAACTCTAGGCTTGATGCTTTACCCACTGTGACACCTGCTCCTTTCAAGACTTACTTGACATTTTTTTCCTTTGCCCATTCTCTGTTCCAACCAAACTCAAGCTGTTCCCTGAATGTTACATTCACACGAGTTATTTCCCATCGCGGGTTCAGATCCCACCTCTGTGACTCACTGGCTATGTGACCTTGGGCAAATCATAACTTCTTGGATTCTAGTTTCCTCATCTTTAAAATGAGGTGGTAGACTAGAGGGCCTCTAAGGTCCCTTCCAGGACTGAATGTATAATTCTATGATCTTCATTTCTTCTTTGAAGACTTAACTGATGTACCATCTCTTCTGTATAAGCTTCTAGATTTCCACTGCCCCCTTCCGATTGTTACAATCCCTTCTGTCCTCAGATTTACTTTGGATCTACTTATTTCTGTATTTGTTGAAGTACCTTTGCCTCTAATGAAATGTAAGCTCATTAAAAGTAAGAGCTTTTTGGTGTGTTTGTGTTCCCAGCACCAACTATGGTGCATTGGACTCAACAGGAAATTAATAAATCTTGTTGGAATGGAAGCTGTTGGATTGGGTTGGATTAGACGGGATATTTAATGGGTGACTTTCCACAGTTTTGTCTGTAATACATTTTTTTCCATTTTGAAGATTCCCTGATGTTAATTCATAGAATAAAAAAAATTCTAGATCTGAATATCCCATTAGAGACATATTATTCGAATCCCTTCATTTGACAGATGAAGAAAGCAAGGCACAAAGATAGTTTAAGTGACTTTCTCAAGGTTACCGAGCTAATTAATGACATAGCTGGGAGGAGAACCCAGGTCTCCTGATTCCCAATCTTGACTGCTGGTGCTCCCAGCTGGCTTGATTTTCACCTTCATCTTTCATCCAATGCCCATTAAACTTTATGGAAAGCAGGCATATGTCCAGGTTCCTTGTTGAACAGAGCATAAATAAAACACTAATTTTCCATTTCAAGCAAAGCTTTTACATTTTTTTCCCCACTAAAACTGCTGGCCTTCTACTTGAAGTGTCGAGCATTACATACATAAGTGAGGACAATTTGCAGTTATTTTGTGTTAATTAAATAACTGTTGTGATACATTTTTGTGGGCCTTTGGAGTCATCTAATGGGCTAATTAATGAAAATAAATTTTGGCTCACAAGGGGTACAGGACTTATAGACCTTTCCCCAAAGTGGGCTGACTTGAGACCAATGACCTTGGGATGAAAGTCTTTGTAACTCAAATCTGCTCAGCCATCCAATATCTGGTATTCTTTAATAGGTAAAAATTATATCATTTATGGAATATGGAGAGTCCATTTAAGTGACGTGGTTTTATCCCCTGAGGGAATTAGTGTTTGCATCTTCTCCAAGAATTCCTAATTGATTTCAAACTCCTTTTTTAATCAAGTTGAGGATTTCACATAGCCCTGGGAGGGAACATCATTTCCAATTCATGCTGCAAGATGAAGTATAGGATTCAGAGTCTGCCCCATTGCTATTCCAGCTTCTTATAATTAAAGGTGGGCAAATTCATTTTCCTGAATATGCTTGTTTATGAGTGACATGGCTAACTGAAATAGACTATCAGGTTTCTTGTCCCTAGACAACCTTTCCGGTCTTAAAGACAGCAAGGTGGTACTATTCTGCGCCTAGAATCCAGAAGACATGAATTCAAATATGACCTCAGACACTCACTGCACATGTGGTTCTTCATAAAGTTACTTAATCCCTGCCTCAGTTTCCTTGACTATAAAATATGAATAATAGCAGCACCTACATCATAGGACTATTGTGAGAATCAAATAAGATAATATTTGTAAAAAGTATAGTAGGCACCATATAAATACTTGTTCCTTTTCCTTTCTTTGCCTAATTTAGAAGTAATACTTCCCTAACATCCAGTTTCTTAATGTTTGTCCAGGGCTATCCTTGCAAGACTATGGGATAGGTCATGCAAGTTGTATTTTCATCCATCTACAGAGAAGAAATTGAGGTTCTGAGGGGTTAAATGATTTACCCATGGTCTTTTCACATCTGAGGGAGGATTTTAATCTACATCTTCCTGATATTGGCCTCCTCAATGTTCCTGCAATAAAACACTCATCTCCCAACTCAAAGATTTAAAACTGATTGTTCCCTAAGCTTGGGATATTTTCCTTTCTCTTTTTACTTTTTGGTTTCCCTCAAATCTTAGCTGAAATTCAATCTTATACAGGAAGTTTTTCCTGGGGAGGAGCCAAGATGGTGGAATAGAAAGATTCACCTATGCTAGCTCTGATCCTACAGCCCATAAATTACCTGTAAAGAGGAATTCCCAACAAATTCTGGAGAAGTGGAAGCTGCACAACAACGGAGTGGAGGAGATTTCTGTTCCAGACAGCCCTGAAAAACCGACACCAAAGGTCCATCGCGCACTGGATCCAGTATGGAGACCAGCCCCTGCCTTGGTCATGCGACTCTGAGAGGACCAGATCCAAGCAGGCTTCAGGGACAGAATCTCCAGTGGCCCCGCAGGTCCATCCACCCACAGACATCAAAGGTTAGTGAGAGAGCCTGTCTGGCTCGCCAAGAGGGGAGCGGGGTGTCCCCATAACTCAGGCCCCCTCAGGAGGCAGCAGCAGAGGCAGTGGTGGACAGCCACTCCCAAAGCAGACAGGAGCTCGGATCCATTGCTGAAGATCTCCACACAAACCCCCTGAGGGAACTGAGCCCCGTGTGGCAGCCCTGCCCCCACCTGAACAGCTGAACTTAATCTCACACTGAATAGCAGCCCTGCCTCCACTGAGAGCCCTGAGGCTGAGAAGCAGCATTTGAATCTCAGACCCCAAGCATTAGCTGGGTGGGTCTGGAGGCGAGGTGGGTATGGAAAAGAATCTCAGAAGTCAAGTAACTGGCTGAGAAAATGCCCAGAAAAGGGAAAAAAAATAAGACCATAGAAGGTTACTTTCTTGGTGAACAGATATTTCCTCCTTTCCTATTGGATGAGGAAGAACAATGCTTACCATCAGGGAAAGACATAGAAGTCAAGACCTCTGTATCCCAAACATTCAAAATAAATATTCAATGGGCTCAGCCCATGGAAGAGCTCAAAAAAGATTTTGAAAATCAAGTTAGACAGGTGGAGGAAAAACTGGGAAGAGAAATGAGAGAGATGCAAGAAAAGCATGAAAACGGGTCAAAACCTTGCTAAAGGAGACCCAAAAAAATGCTGAAGAAAATAACACCTTGAAAAATAGGCTAACTCAATTGGCAAAAGAGGTTCAAAAAGCCAATGAGGAGAAGAATGCTTTCAAAAGCAGAATTAGCCAAATGGAAAAGAAGGTTCAAAAGCTCACTGAAGGAAGTTTTTCCTAATCTGTCAATTTTAGTGCCTTCTCCTTGTTGGTAATTCTCTATCCAATATATAGCTTGTTTGCAGGTATTTGTATATTCTCTCTCTCTCTCTCTCTTCTCTCTCTCACTAAACATTATATATATAGAATGAGCTCCTTGAGGGTATGAATCATATTTTGGCTTTCTCTATATTCCCAGACCCTAGCACAGATCCTGGCATATAGTTGATGGTTGATAAATATTTACTGGCTACGGACCATTGACTGTATACAGAATTTTGCCTTAATTACTAGGCAGATAACAATTTAAATAAGAGTTTCCCTGCTCTCATGAAGTTTACAGCACAGTGGAGTATATGCCATAGAAAGAAATGTCCATAATACTGAATGAATACATGATAAATGCATAAAGGAAGTGAAAGCAATATGCTATGTGAAGTCCAAGTGTGTGTTTATATAGAAGGTATTACCACTGGAGGTAGGGATGAAGGTTTTGTTTGAGGTACATAATAAGAATAGAGATGGATAAAAGATGATGGGAAGCTCTCTTCAGAATCAGAAAGACCTCGGTTTAAGTCCCATCCTGGACACAGAGTAGCTAGTAGTACAATTCAGCCTCTCACTGTTTTGTGTAATCAACTTGTGATTCACAATAATAAGTTTCCTCATCAAGAGTTACATTATTGAAATCAAGCTGAAATCTGGGATAGTGAGTGACCTATTTGAGAACTACAATTTATTTGGCACCATATTAAACACTAAGTTTTTCTACTTCAAATTATAAGATCATTGAACCATAGGATTTAGAAGTCACCTAGTACAATGGTCTCATTTTGAAGATAAAGGGGTTAAGTGAACAACATAATAGAGAGGGAATTCAAACATGGATCTTCTTAAAATTGAAAGGGTATTGAAATGGTATCCAGTCTTACTTGTGTGTTTGTTCTTCATTGCCAAAGAAGACCATGCCATCAGAGAAATAATGACATAATTTGCACTTCACTTAGTCTTTGAGGGAGGGCTGTGCAGGTCACCAGCCTTGCTTCTCCTCCACATCCGTCTGAATCCAGGGACCAGCTATTCATCAGGATGACTGGAGATGACTCAGGATGAGGTAATTGAGGTTAAGTGACTTGCCCAAGGTCACACAGCTAGTGATTGTCCAGTGTCTGACGTGAGATTTGAACTCAGGTCCTCCTGACTCCTGCGCTGGTGCTTTATCCACTGCACCACCTAGCTGCCCCAGTCTTACTTGTACTCAAATCAAGAATACTTGAATTCAAATATGACCTCAGACACTCACCACCTGTGTGGTCCTGCACAAAGTTACTTAACCTTTGTCTGTCTCTGTTTCCTTGAGCATAAAATGTGGATAATAGCAATGCCCACCTCATAAGACTGTAGGATAATGTCCTCAAAAAGAGGTCATCCAACCTTTGCTTGAAAGACCAGTCTGGAAGAACCCGCCATCCCCTGAAGGCAGTTCATCCTACTTCCATATAGCTATAATCCATAGGGAAGTTTTTCTTGAGTTAAACCTAAACCTGCCTCTTTTCCAATTCTACTTTGGCTCTTATTTGAGCCTTCTGGGGCCAAGCAGAACAAAATCTAACCTTTCCTTCCCATGAAAGTCGACTAAATACTTGAAGACAGCTATTTTGTGCTTTGCTCCAACTCAAGTGGAGGCCTCTTCTAAATGTCCTCAGTTCCTTTGAACTGTCTTTGAATGACATGATCTCTAATTCCCTCACTATCCCAGCATGTTCTTCCTAGTGTATGGTGCCTGTAGCTAAGCCGAGTATTCCAGTTGGGTTCTGACCATGACCGAAAACAGCGATCTTATTTAATACCTTATACTATACCTTTCCATGTGGTCTAAAATTACACTATTTTTCTTTATTGAAAAAAAGGCACAATGACAGATTTAATTAAAGACTTCAACCAATTCATGCTGTGAATTTGTTGTAGCTGAAAGTCAAAGTCAGAAATATAAGTGATGATAACCTTGATACCCTATTTGACTAGGTAGATGATGAAAGGTCAACAAAAAACAGGGATCATGCTTAGGATTTGGTGGTGGAACATTGAGCCTCTGTAGCTGTCTGGTCTAGGAATGTAGATTGAGATTTTCTCATTCTTCCTGCTGTCTCTGCACAAATACTATTTGTTTTTGTTCTCTTACTTCAGATTTGGAAGGAATGTTGGATTTGGAATCAGAAGATATCGTATGAATCCTAACTCATCCTCTTGCATATTGCCTGTGTGATATTGAATAAGTCATCTCACTTCTGAGACCCAATTTCCTTATATGTACAATGGGGCAATTGGATTGGATAGCATCTGAGGTCCCTTTGACCTTTAAATTTGTGGTTTTCTGATCCTAGGATCATCTTTTCTCTGATGCTTGTGGAAATAGTTGATTTTTGTTTTAGAAAGATTCCTGCTTAATCCAGAAACAACTTATAAAGTCATTCAGGGAAGCTTGACTCAACAGAGACAAACTTGATTTCAACAGTTCCATGGAAAAGATTTAAAAAGAAAATGAAACATGGAAAGTAACATTTTCCAGTAGTGACAAATTCTGGGAGTAGGTTGATTAGAAATAGAATTCCATGAGACAAACAGCGGTATTCATGAATCCTAGAAGTATTGTATCATAAAGGGGCCTCTGAGGAAAGCCAGGCCAAACCCTGTGTGAAGCATGAATCCATTCTACAACCTCCTTGACTTTGTTTGAAGACCTCCGGGCATGTGGATTAGACATCATTACCATTTCCTCATCATTAGCCCTCTCTAGGCAGCACTGCAGACTCATCTCCACAGGGCTTTATTGTACCACAGAAACCCCTTCACACTGGAAGCTTACTTTACCCTACACTACTATTTCTCTCATTAGAAATACTCTCTGAATCTGAGGCCTCACTTTCTATCTGTATAGTTCATTCCATACTCTCAAATTTAAGGAGGAGATGCAGGCCATGCATTGCTAACATCTCCATAAGACTTCGTTCCAAGTGTAGGTACCTTCTTAGTCCCTTCCCACCTTTATAGGTTCCTTTTATGAGTTGTCTTCCCCCATTAGAATGTAAACTCCTTGAGGGGAATGTCAAATGCTTTTTTATTTTGTCTAACAAGTTGATGGTTTAATCAGTTTTCAGATGAAACAAGCCATCTCACTTTTCTGAGACTGTTTCCTCACTTGGAAAATAATGAGGGTGGACTGAGATCCTCTGAGTTCCTTTCCTGTTCTAAGACCCTTAATCTTGATTATTTTTGAATCATTTCATTTCTTGGATCCCAGGTTTTTCACCTTTAAAATGGGAATAATGACACTTGTCCTACCTCCCCCCCTTCTTCTTCCTTGAATCCCAGGGCAGTAGCGAGGCCAAGAGGAGATAATATATCAAGCATTTTCTGAAGTAGGAAAAAATAGACAAATGACATCCAGTATTTTTTTCAAAAACTAAGAAATGCAAAGATCCTTAAAGTTAGATATCTTAGATCTTCAATTGCAGGACAAATTAAAAACATGTAAAAGTAAATGTAATTAGGAATGTTGTAATCATTGCCTGAATAAGCATTCCTTTAAAGTTTTCATGTAGCAAGCGCAATCATTTTATGAGCAAAACAGGCAATACATGATATTTTTTTTCCTGCTCCTAAACTAACAAAATGACTTTAGAATCATGGGATTGTGAAACTAAAAGGTAAGCTATCTCTTTAGACCTGGAAAGGAAAAGATGCTTTGAAAAAGAATTGCTTATATTTCTATCCCTTCTCCTTTTCCATTTTAATTTCCATATTCATTCAATTCAACAGATATTTACTAGGTCCCTACCCTGTGCCAGGCTCTGTGCCAGAACTGGAAATGGAAGGTGTGTTTCTTGCACCTACCTCCTCAACAAAAAAACAAGCAAATAGAAACAACACTGTCATTTCTCAAGAAACTTATATTCTGTTATTTGAACGTATATTCTCCATCTACCTTGGGGATGGAGAAATACATGAGCAATCAGACAATGATACATTTAATCCACTACGAAAAAAATCCACCATTGCTCCTTACAACTTTAAAGTTTCAGATAATTTTGCATCCTTACTCAGATTCTAGAAAGTAGAAAGAGCTGCAGTACCCTACATATGCAAATGAAATTAATAATTCCTAATTCTAGTAAATCAGAGTCCCATTGGTCAAAACACCATCAAATTCAGCTGCTCCTCCTGCATACAGGATCACAGGATTTCAAATTCAAAGGGGTATTAAAAATCATTTAGCCCTAAGTTCACAGAGGAGGAAACTGAGGCTTACAGTGTAATTTCCCCAACGTATCACAGGCAGTAACAAAAATATAACTCAAACCCAAGACCCCTAAGTTAACATCTAGTGTTCATGCTTCCATATCTGACTGAAAAGCAATATAACATAAAGAAAAGGACACAGAAATTGTTGTGAGAAGACCTGGGTTCAACTTACTGTTCTTTACTACCTACTTTATTGCCAAGACAATATTCACAGTACTGCTGGTGTAGTTCTCAATCGCAAAATATAAAAGACTCTCCATATAGAAGGCAGAAGAAAAACATTTATTTGGACACCAGAAAGCCAAATCCCAGAATCAGAAAGCAAAATCCATCATAACAACCAAGAAGTTAGTAAACACTGAAGGGGGCAAAGTCATTCCCAAGCTTGTCCCACTGTGCTGGGGCCTTCTCACAAGCAAACACTCATGAGCCTGAGCCTTGACATGCCTGCCTGCATCCTCT
Organism: Bettongia penicillata ogilbyi; assembly: GCA_023548195.1. Lineage (NCBI taxonomy): Eukaryota > Metazoa > Chordata > Mammalia > Diprotodontia > Potoroidae > Bettongia > Bettongia penicillata. Next base: position 15,298,596 of record JAJHZJ010000322.1, read on the forward strand.
CTCCTCTGCCCCCCCCCACTCACTTTGTCCTGGTTCTGCTCCATCGTTCCTCCTGCACCTGCACAGCAAGCTTCTCCCACCACATGTGTCTTAGATCCCCTGGTGATTGAAGCAGGTCAGAGGGACCAACTAATGAATGAGAAAGATCTCTCCATTTAAATTGCTATTACACCTGCTTGGCCTAGAAAAACTCACTTCCCACTTTTGGATCTCAGTTTTGTTGTCTTTAAAATGAGAGGATTGGGTTACCTGGCCTCTAAGTTCTCATTTTATGTTCTTCTTTTAAGTTTAAAAAATGAAAGTAAAGAGAGTAATTATTGAGAAGTCAATGTTAAGTAGAAAAAAATGTTATTTATTTTAGTCTTCTAAGCCTCTGGCATTAAAATCAAGTTTAATGAATTATATTTTATATTGTAGATCACACAATGATCTTGGATGTTGAGGATGGGGCAATAAGACAAAGGCAGTGATCGTACTGGTTCATTAGCCACTCCAATCAATCCTTTTTCAGTATTGCTTATGAGTTTGTCAGAATGTAAACTGGGGGCATTGTGGATGTAAAAAAGGATATCCAGATCCACCAAGTTCTTTTCCAATTTTGACAAATGGAGCCCTCTGTGGATTCAGAATAACAATCTATGTGTCTCTTTAGAGAGTTAACAAGAATTTTGGACAATTCAGACAAGAATGTCAATTGTAAAAGTTTGAACTTTAATAGGGCAGCTCAAAAGTTAAATATAAAATGCCTTTTGGGCTTGTTTAGATAGCTGATTGGGTACGGCTGGCTGAGGTCTTCATCACAAAATAACTAAACATTGTTTCTGTTAAAAAAAAACCCTTAAACTATGGGAAAGAGGCCACCTTACAGAGGAAAACCAAAAGATTGTTAGAGGAGAGTGAGAGAATCTCAACACAGACACCTAGCACAAAGCAGAAGTCATAAACAAAAATGTTCAGTGGAAAGTAGTAAAGAAAACTTTATTATAGAGTAATGTACTTTGACAGTTCTTCAGCATCGTGTGTGTATGAAAGCCCTGCCCACAAAAGCTCCTATGTGTGTGCTTCTTCAAATATGTTGTTACTATTGCTGCAGTTTGACTGTTCTTGTAGTTTTGTTCATGTATATTCCATGTATATGTCTCTTGTAATTGGTGGCCTGGTAACTTGACAGAGAATGTGTTTGGAGAAAATCTCATTTATTTTACTGTTCTATTTAGTTAAATGCCTTTGCTTCAAATTGACTAGACATCTTATGCTTCTAATAAAAGTAAATGTATCAATAAGGGTTTTTGAACTCTGGTTTTAAGTGGATATTGACCTCACCCCCAAGTATCTTCAACCTTTGATGGCTATTTCAGGGCCATGTTTAAGAGGGACTTTTGACATGCAAGTATTTTTCAACAACATAAACCATACCAATCTTCCCTTTATCATTTTCCACTCCTTTCCATTCTTTCAAGTCTATGGAATAAATAAATTGATAATATTTAATTTTTAGTATATTAGACTATATTAGTATATATAATAGAATTCACATGATCTTCAAATGACAACAAGAGATGAATTTTTATCTTGCTAATCTTCATAGTGTGTCACTCTAAGAGAAGTATTATATTTCTCTGTGGTATAAACTCTTGCAATCCTAGGATAGTGTCTGCCCATTCTGAAACTTAATAATGGTTTTAGAAGTTTATTGAGGGACTTGACTAGAATTTTCTATTGAAAAACAAGGGAGTTTGTAGACCGTTTTCTCCTGAATCTCTCATATAGGGTGGTCCCCCTCACCTTCTCTTCTTCTTATCCTCCCTCTCCTTTATTTCTCTCCCTCTTGCTATCTTCCTCTCCCCTCCTCTCCTTTGCCCTTCCCTCCTTTCTTCTCCTCTTCTTTGTTCCCTCCTCCTCTCTTCTCCTCTGCTCTCTATCTCATATTCTTTCTCTCCCCTCCTTTTCTTCCTCCTCTTCCTCTGCCATCTCTTTCTCCCCTTATTTCCTCTTACTCCTCTCCCCCCATTTAAGGTAGGTGATGGTTTAATATTTATTAAGTGCTTTGAACTCTTTTTTAAAAAAATAGATACTTTGAAGTTGCCTAAATTATTTGTTACCATCTTTGCAAGGTGATAAATGGAAAACATCATTCTTTGCCAAAAATAGATCTTATTTTCATTTTCATAACTTATAACCTACGGTTAGGTATTGGATGCACTTGATTAGAAGCTGACATTGTGCTATCCCCAGAATCAGACTAGTTATAACTGTATAGAAATTGATTGCAGTTTGACAGGGCTATGAACTGTTGTAGGGCAGATGAAAGCTCCTGAATCCTGTCGGTGATTTGCTGCAAGAGCTTTCTTGTTTCAAATATGAGGTCAATTGCACTGCCTTATGTATTGATTAAGGCTGTCAATTTGATTTATTAACTAAGTAATTACTGAGAGAGTTCTCTATTTGAGTTCACATGGATTTATTACCTTTCATTTAAAATCAGAAGACTGGAAGAGGCCTTGAGAAAAATATCACAGACCATTCCCCTGCCACCACACACAGTCATGCCTAAATCAGTGCCAGCAGATATGGATCAATTCTATTTGAAAGGCTTCCACAGAAATTCCACACAAATTCTGCCTTCTTCCTTTTGTGTTGAAGACTAAGAGCTTAAATCAGTTTCCTAGCTAGCTCTGTCACCATAGTACATCATCCTGTCTCTAGATAGATTTGAACAGATATTGAACTGGAATCTGAGCACCTGGGTTTGCATTCCAGGTCTGCTCTATGTTCATTCTGTGACCTTAGACATGTCACAAACCCTCTGGGTCTCCGTTACTTCATCTATAAAATGAAGGAGTTGAACTTGATGACTTGTGATGTCCCTTTATGTTCCAAATCTACAGTCCTATGAACTGATGAATGATGACAAACATGACTATTTAGCAGATAATGGTAGAATTTGAATGTTGGAAGGGATCTCAGCAGTGCAAGAAATCCAGTCAGGAGAATGGTTTATCAGTCACGTGAATTATGATCCAACATGTCATTAGAGGATATCTAGCTAGTTGGGGTCTGATAAATGTATGTGAAAATGTGATAATTTAAGGTTTCTTCCAATAGGACCACCTCACTTTATCAATCCTGAAATACCATAATCTCCCTCTTTAAAGAGAGAGCAAAGTTTTCACAGCTAAGATTGAACTCTTTCCATGTTTTTGAATCAACCATTACAATTGTATATAGCAAGAGAGGTTAATAGAACAGGAGGGTGAATAAATACATGGTCCTAGTGTCCAGGGCTGACTATCCATTATCTGCTTTTGTGGGCCTCTTGCACACAGTTGTTTGCTTGTGTTCTCTTCTATTAGATTGTGATCTCCTTTTCAGAGTCTGTTTTCCCCCCTTTTTAATAATTCCAATACAGTACTAAGCATAGTGGTTGACAAAGAGTGGGTATTTAAACAAATACTTGTTGACTTTGTGATTTGACTTGACTTTTCTTTCTTTCTCCCACAATTGTGAATCACAGTATCATAGCTCTCGAGCTAAAAGAGAACTAAGACTCCATTTAGTCCGACCTTCTTATTGTGCAAATAAAGAAACCTTTTTCTCTACGTCCTCTCACTTGCTGATCTCCATCAAGCCCAAAGGTTCAACTATGCTATGTGATTATTCCCCATATCGTCCTAGAGGCAGTTAGGTGGTATGATGGTAGAGGACTTGACAGTAGGCAGAAAGACCTGAGTTCAAATTCAGTCTCAGGCACTTGTCTGTGTCTGAGCAAATCAGTTCCCCTTCCTGAGTTCACGATTTCAGGTAACATTATCGTGGTTCTTCTGATCTCTCAAACTAGACAAGTTCTAGGAATGGTGTCAGCCCTTTAATCCCCCTACAAAATCTGGATGCCTCAACCAAATTAATTTTTAAATAAATTTTCATTAATATCATCTAAATACCCACATATCCTTCCCACTCTTTCACATAGTATTATCCCATAAAACAAAGGATTTTTTTAAAAGTAAAAAAAGAGAGAAAGTAGAGGCAAAAATAAGCAAACCTAATCAAATATGTGGGAAAATATGATTAAATATATGCAATGCTCCACCCCATGGACCTCTTGCCTCTGCCAACGAGTTAAGGGAAGTGTCTTCTCATGCCTCTTCTTTGGAGTCATGTTTATTCTTTCTAATTTTGCAACATTCATTTTTATTGTTCTAGGCTTATTCTTTACATCGTTTTCATCATTGTGTATATTGTTTTCCTGGTTCTACTTACTTATTTTTAAATAAGTTCAGGCAAGTCTTTTCATACTCCTTTGGAGCTGCCATTTCTTAGTACATTGTATTCATGTACTATAATTTGTTTAGCCATTCTACAATCAATTGAGGTTTTTGTAACCACAAAAAAAGTGTGTGTTTGTGTGTGGGTGTGTAATTGGGGTCTTTTTTTATTGATGATCTCCTTGGAATCTATGAGTCAAAGAGTATAAATATTTTAATCACTTTTCACATAAATTCAAATTATTTCAGAAAAGTTGTTGAGTTAAATCAAAGCTATACCAACAAGGCAGTTGTGTACCTATCTCCTCATTACACCTACAATATTTACTCTCATATTTTGTCATTTTTGTCAATTTTCTGTGAATGATATGAAACCTCAAGCTCTATTCATTTGCATTTCTTTTGTTTGTAATTTGATATATTTTTAATATGGTTATCAACAGTTTTAAATTCTTTTAGGAACTGCTTCTTATAGTCTTTCACTACCTACTTATGAGGGAATAATTTTTGATCTCACAAATATTCTGTTACCTGTCAATATATTCTGGAAACCAAACTCTATCTGAAAAATTTGATTCAAAGATTTTTTTTTCCTATATGATCACTGAATAATATGGGTGCATTAATTTTGTTTTTGCAAAAGTTTTTCAATCTCATGTAATCAAAATTATATTTTATATTTTATTATTATCTCTATTTAGTTTTTGGTTAAGAATATATATATATATATATATATATCCATATATATGTATATCCCTCATACTGATAGAAAGGAAAGGTATTTGATCTATTTATCTGTGTGTGTGTGATATGATCTTTAATCTTTAAATTGTGTAAAGTATGGTATAAGAGGTTAGTCTAATCCTAATTTCTACCAAACTTCTTTCCAATTTTCCCAGCAGTTCTTATCAAATAGAGAGCTCTTTTCTAAGTAATGTGTATTTTCAGGCTTATGAAACATTGGGTTATTGAGTTTCATTATTCCATTCCTATTTCTCCCTTATCTAATCATCCTATTGATCTACTTCTCTATTTTTTATAATTGCTACTTTGTAATATAATTTTAAAATATCTCTATACCACATATACACATGTATGTGTGCATATACACATATATACAAACATCAAATTCTTTTGCATATATGATTTTACATATTTACATGTTTATATATAGTCTCATATATTTGCATATATCATGTATAAATGAATTTGATGTCTGGATGTGATATTGCTTTCTTAGTCCTACCTTTTTTATAATTTCTTTCAAAAGTCTCAATTTTTTCATCCAAATTAATTTTATTTTATTGAGTGCTATAAAGTATCCTTTTGATAGTTTCAGTGATTCAACATTGAAATTATAAATTAACTTTGGTAATATGTTCAGTTTTATTATTTTGGCACAGCCCATCCACAAGCACTTAATATCCAAATTAATTTTTGAGACAACACATTGAACCATTTACTATCCCCCCAAAAAGCTTTAAAAGCTTCCCCTTACCTATAGTATAAAATCCAATTTTTATATCCTGACTCTCTACAAGTTGATCCCCAAGCTACCTTTGTAGTCTTAGCTCCCATTTCAAACCTACCTATATCCTATGGTCCTGTTGAAGTGATTTATTTATTGTTTGAAATTTTTAAGCCTTTTTACTTCTGGATCTTTGCTTAGGGTATTCTCTCACTCTGGAGTTCCTTTGAAAGTCCTAAATAACAGTGTTAAAAGCTTCTCTCACTTTATAGTGAAGGAAACTGAAGTCCAGAGAAGGCATGTATCTTGCCCAAAGTCACACTGATGTTAAGTAACAAAGTCAAGATTCAAACCAAATCCCCATATTTCTTAACCTTGCAGACTTCCTACTCATGTGAACTGGAGGAACTAGTTCAGATGTGGAATTGAACTCTAGTACTCTTAAGGAACTTTAGACAAAGCATTTACTCATATCAATTTAAAATTAATTGGGAATTCATTATCAAGTGTCAAGCATTCTGTCATTTTAAAGTAATTGTTTCATTCATTAATTCATTTATTTAATGAACATTAATTGAATACTATGTGCAAAGCTCTGTGCTGAATATTGCTGGGTGGTATACACAGGTTTATGAGACACAGCCTTTGATTATCAAGGAGTTGATAATCTTTGAGAGGAGATATGATATGTATTCAGAAGTAATGATAACGTAAAGTTTTATAGCACTATGAGGTTTACAAAGTGATTTCCTTGCAACAGTCATGAGAGGTATATTATTGATTCATTATTATAATGATGATGATACTAAAATGGGAATGAATGAGGAAACTGAGGCTTGGAGAATTCAAGTGACTTGCTTAAGATACATAACTAGCAAGTATTGGAGATGAAATTGAAGTTAGGTTTCTTTCCCATGCAGGCTACAAATACAATAACAGTTCATACAAGAGGGGAATAAATAAAATGCTGTGGTAGTTCAGAGGAAGGACAGGCCATTTGAGTTGAGGAAATCACCAAGGACTATTTTGTATGGACTATTGCAATAGTTTCCTACATGGACTTTCTACTTTTAGATTTATGCTCTCTAAAGAATTCTGATAGGAATTCTGAAACAAGAGTCAGAAGACCTAAGTTGAAATCCCTGTTTTACCAGGGACTACCTCTTTAACCTTGGTCAAGTCATTTGCCTACATTTGGCCACATGGACGTCATAGTTTATTCATCAATAAAATGAGTGTGTTGCCTCAGATGGCCTCTACAATCCCTTCTGTTTCCAAATCTATGATCCTATGAACCCTGTAAACAGTTGGACAATAATGTTCCTAAAACACAGGTATGACCATTCCACTTCATTGCCAAAGAATCTCAGGTAGTTCCACATTGTCTTAAGGGCACAGTAAAAAGTCCTTGGCTTTCAAAGCCCTTTCACGTCTGGTTCTAACTTGGCAGATATTTTGCTTTGCCTTCCTTCATCTACTCTAAATTCTAGACAAACTCTCATCCCCTTGCCCCATGCTATTCTACAGACTCAAAGTAATATTTCATTCTTTTGAATGATCTTTACTAAATTCCTAGAATATTCTCCTACCTCAGTAATGCCTCTCAAAGTGCTTAGTTTTTCTTATGTCTACATCTCCAATGAGAAGTTTTTACTGATTCCTGTAATTACTAGTGCTTTTTTCCCCTTTAAATTATATTTTATTATATTTACCTTCTTAAATGCTCAACCTCTCTCTGCACATAGTCCTCCTCCAATCCTCCCCCATCCCATGTGAGCTTCTTGGGGTCAAGGACTATTTTGGTTTAATCTTTGCATCAATAGTGCCTAGCACTGTGCCTGACATATGGTAGGTACTTAACAAAGGCTTGTTGAATTGAATAAAATTGAATTGAAGGATTAGACGAGTGTATTTAAGCTAGAACTTGTCTCCAATTCTTGAACCTGTTTTCTACACCACTAGACAAGTAAATTTCTCATTCATAGCACATCGTGACCCCCTTCATATCATTCTTCACTGGATCTGTTATAAGAAATAACCAGATGTAAGAGGTTTTCATTGGATGTCACTTTGACTCCAGACAATTGCAAAATATTTGGTGCATTTTTTTCCTTTTATGAAAAGCAAATGGGAAAACATATTGTCATGGTTGTCTTTTCAAAGTGTTCATTCTGTCAATGAAACAACTAGCACCTGGAAGATGTGTGTTCTGTGGCTTCCTGTTTCTGTGAACCAGAGGAAAGTGGGAGGGAAACTTTCTCTCTCCCCTACAGCAAGACACTGTATAGCTAAGTAGAGCAGTGCTGGGAAATTGGAAAAGAACTGGTCACTCAGAATAGCTCATTCAGAACTGCTAATCATTAGCTAAAGAAGTAGGCCTTCAAGGCTGACACTTTCCATACTAAGACCAGACCGAAAGAAACTCATAGAGGTTTGATGGGGAGTTGATTTGGTGGATGGGCAATTATACACTTTCTCTGGAGTTGGACGCCCTCAATCACACACACACACACACACACACACACACACACACACACACACACACACCACAAAAGCAGTAAGGACAATTAAACAACCCACAAACCTGTGGGGGTAGTTTCTTTTATTCAATGCTTATGTATAGTAATTCAAGCATAGAAGATGCTACCCACGTAAATTAGTCAGGAATTGTAATCCTCATTATGGAAGAAAATTGAGCCATTAAAATAATTATTGTAATATGCTTATACAGATGACAATGCCATATATTATATCATATTGCTCTTCCAAGTTGCTCAACCCCCCTGAGAACTTATTAGCTTATTAAATTGTGTTGCATGCTGACAAGGCGGGCACAGGGGGACTGCGATCCCTTCTTTATCAGAAAGGAGGCAGGCACAGAAAGTTTACCAAAGTGCCAATGCTCACAGAACAAACTTCTGGTAGAACCCGGATGAAAAACCTTCAACTGGTTCCTTTAACCAACTGGCTAGCAAAGTTTCCATTCATAGAACATCTTGACTTCTGTATAAATTATCGTCTTAGTGTGTCTGAATGCATTCAAAACGCCTCATTTGAAGTTCCCCAGTTCTCACATCTCTGCTCATTAGTTTGCTTTTCTCTCTTTCCCCTGTAGAGTCTGGCAGAGGAAGGTATAAACCAGGTGGATTATTTCCTTTGGAAAACTTTAATTTGAATTAACAGAATCCAGGCTCACTTCACCAGAAGACAATGTATCTTATGCCTCTGAAGATGGTACACTCTGACTTGGAGATATTATTTTTTTCATCTTCCTAAAAGCCCTTTATCTTTTCCTGTGGAAAAGGTGAGACTCTGTCAGTCTCAATGTGTTGAGTCACCCTACTTACTTGTGATGCTTCATAGACTGCTCCTTTCCTTTCCTGCAGGATGGTTTCATGGTATGGGGTCCAGGAAATAATTGTATTGTCTCTCTATTTCCTTTTCTTCTCAGCTGAGATCTTCAAGGGGTGTCTGCAGCTCAGGGATTTTTAACTAATCAGGTACCTGTTTTTCAGTTTTGTAAGGTATGTAAGAAAGACAGTTCATTTGATTATAAAAAAACTTTGAAACCCTTCTTTAATTTCACAATTGGACTTTTCCCCTCTCATCAAGCTTTTTCTGCCTTTCCCTCCTCTCACTCTTCACCCTGGAGAATATTAGCCTGTGACTGTTTTCCTGTAGGAAAATTTTCTCCAGCTGCCATTGTGTGGAAACCCCTGAAACCCCACTCTTTCATTTGCGTTATTACAATCATTTCCATAGTAACTACTTGACATATTGTAACCACTTGACATGCTTTAAAAAGTGGGATTAGTATTTTCAGTTGTTAAGTTTCAAGTAGCATTTGGGAGAGGGCACCCTGAGCAGAAACTGTGTTCTTCCAGTGTTCAAAACCAATAAAGGGACAAACAGAGAAGGAATAGTCATTTGGCAGAAAGCATTCATTTTATGTTTTCTCTCTCCAAACAATATTAAACCTGAAAATGCAGAATGGGAAGACTTTGCTGGAAAGTATAAGAATTTGCATCAACAATCCCATCAGTGATAGAACATGTTATCATATTATCTAGCAGTCATCTAGTTACTTACAAAGAGCTTTACTTCTGTGATCTCCTTTTATCCTTACAACTAGAATATGAGGTAGATATTATATACCTGGCATTATAATATAAAATTATTGTAATTGAGGAAACTGAGGTTCAAATAAGTTAAGTGACTTGCTCAGAGTCGCACAGCTGAGGAAGGATTTAAATTCATGCCTTCTTGACTCCAAGTCTAGGACTATATCCACCATGTCAACTCACTACCAATATAAATGTAAATTGTTGAATAAGGGATGATGTTATTATATGAGAGAGATAGCACATACAGAGTTTTGAAAGAACTTTAAGTCCTCTCTTAAATCAATCAATAAGGGTATATTTACTGCCTCTTGTCAGTTACTGTGCTAGATAGTAGGGAAACAAATGCAAAGACTTAGACACTCTCTGCTCTCAAGCTTACATCCTAATGGATGGAGGATAACAAGTACTTTTGTATGGAAATATGATATATATGCATATATGTGTATATGGAGAGAGAATAAAGTGATAAAACTTAAGGTTGTTATAGACTGAAGGCACTAATGGTTGGGATGGATCAAGAAAGGCTTCATGTAGAAGATATTTCTTGAATGGCATCTTAAAGAAGTAGAGATTATGAGATGAAAGTGAGAAGAGAGTGCATTTTGTGATGTGGGATGGCTGGTATAAAGACACAGAAACAGAAACTGTATTGTTGTGTGTGAAGAACAGAAAGAAAGCCGTTTGGCTGGATCATATATGTTGAGAGGGGGAGTAAGGGAATGGAGAATCCTCTAGTATGTATATCAAGAAAATCTCATATAGGGTCATGAAGTGTTGAACAAGACTAAAACATGACTAAACAAAAAGAAATGTCAGTAATGTGGATTAAAATTAAAGAGTCTGTGCACACATACTTTTTTCTAGGAAGCCCCATTGTTAAACATTTACCAGCTCACTCCTCTCTCTATAAACATTGCTTAAGCTCAGCAGGAGTACAGTAGAAGGCCCAAGGAATGAAGTCATCACCAGTCTGAGGGTCTGGTGACCATAGGTTGATGATGATGATGACAATGATAGTAACTGGCATTTATATAGGACTTTGGAGATTAAGATTTGGAAAGTGCTTTACACATAGTATCTCACTTTACCCTCACAACAGCTCTGCCTTAGGCAAGTCATTTGACATCTTCAAAGCATCACTGTCCTCATCTATAAAATAAGGGTTTTAGATTAAATGACATTGAAAATCCCTGTCAGCTTTAAAACTATGATTTATGAAATTCCTTTATGAATTTGGAACATATGATTTAAATCTGGAAGGGGATTTAGTGATTGTCTAACTTCCTCATTTTGCATGGTGCACCTGGAACACTTAGGACCTCCCCCCAAAAACTTCCCCGTGCTCAAGGAATTATGTGTACCCATATCCATAGCTCACCAATCTCCACTAATGTGTTTACTTTTTACTAAACACCAGTCATCTGATCAGTCATTTTTGCAAGAGGCAGTAAAGGTAAACATCAGCTGTGGATGGAAGAAACACAGACCCCAGAAGACCCAATGGTATGGGAGGAGGGTGGAAGGGCTGTCCTGTGGATGCTCTGCTAGTTTCTAATATAATTCAGCAAATATTTATTAAGTGTGTGCCTTGAGCAAAGGACTGTACTGAGCAATGGTGATAAAAAGACAAAATAGTCTCTGACTTTGAAGAACTTACATTCTCTGAGCGTGGCATAATATGGAAGCAAATAAATATAGGTAGGATGATTTGAAGAAGAAAGGATGACCAACATCTAACTAGAGGAGATTAAGGAAGGATTCTGGTAGGAGATGGGACTTGAGCTGAGACTTGAAGGACATAATGGATTGTAAGACATAGTGATAAAGAGGAAGTACATACCAGGCATGAAAGAGAGCTTGTGTAAAATCACTCATATGGGGAATATATGGCCAAGATTGGGAAACAAAAGCAGGAATATAGAGGATGTAAAGTGGATAATTGTGGGGAAAAAGTGAGAAGTTAGGCTGGGATCTACCCATCACAGGCTTTAAATGCCAATCTGAAAAGTTTGCATTTTCCCTATAGCAAATAAGGTGTCACTGATGATTCTTTTCTATTTTATTTATTTTCAGTGTTCTACAATTGCTATCATATAACTTAGATTTTTTTTCCCTCCCTCTCCCTTCTTTCCCCCTCCCTACCCCCTCCCTCCCCAAGATGGCATACAATTTTATATAGGTTCTACACATACATTTCTATCAAATACATTTTCATCATAGTCATGTTGCATAGAAAAATTAAAATGAATGGGAGAATTCATAAAATAAACCAAAATGTAATACAAAAGAAAATGATCTGCTACATTCTGCAATCGATTTCACATCTCTGGATGTGAAAGGCATTTTGTCTTAAAAGACCATTGGGACTTTTTTAAGTCCTTGCATTGTAATGAAGTTCTAACTCTACCAGAAAAAATCCTCCCCCACTGTAGTTGTTGTTATGTACAAAGTTCTCCTGGTTCTGCTCCTTTCGCTCAGTGTCAAATCATATAAGTTTTTCCAGGCCTCTCTTAAGTCTTCCTGTTCATCATTTCTTATAGTACAATAGTATTCCATTACATTAATATACCATAATTTATTCAGCCTTTCCCCAATTGATGGGCATCCCCTTGATTTCCAGTTTTTGGTCACTACAAAGAGTGCTGCTATAAATATTTTTGTACATGTGGGACCCTTTCCCATTTTTATGATCTCTTAGGGATGTAGTCCTAGAAACGGTATTGCTGGATCAAAGGGTCATTGATGATTCTTGAGCAGTTGAATGATATAGAACATACTAATCCTTTAGGAAGATTATTTTGGTAATTGTGTGGAGGATGGCTCAAAAAGGAGAGAAGTGATAGTGCAGGAATCTGATAAAGAGGCTGATCTAGTAATCTAGGAAAGAGATAATGAGGGATTGAACTAAACTGGATCAGACATGTGAGTAGATCAATGACAATTGATAGCTGATTGTACATGAGTAGGAGGCAATCAGCAGTGAAGGAAGAGAGAGTTAAGGATGACTGAGACTGTGAATCTCGGAAACTAGAAAGTTGGGAGCACCTTTAACAGAAATAAGGAATTATGAAAAAGAGGTGGATTGAGGGAGGGAAATAATGAGTTCCATTTTGTGAAGTTGACTTTGAGGTGTTTAGGAGACATTGGGTTAGAGATGGCTATGGGCAGTTGACACTTTTAAGACTAGAGATGAGTAGATCTATTAGGGCTGGGGATACAAATTTACAAGTTATCTGCATAGAGATGGTCATTAAATCCATGGGAGTCATTTGATTCTCAAAACAGCCTTATGAAGGACTATTAAATAGCCCTATGAAACATGATAATTTTTATGACCATTTTATACATAAGGAGAAGCAGCTAGGTGATGCAGTGGATAGAGCACCAGAGCAGGAGTCAAGAGAACCTGAATTCAAATGTCACCTCAGACACTTGACACTCACTAGCTGTGTGACCTTGGGCAAGTCACTTAACCCCAATTGCCTCATCTTGGGTCATCTCCAGTCATTCTGATGAATATCTGGATTCAGATGACTCTGGAGAAGAAGTAAGGCTGGTGACCCGCACAGCCCTCCCTCACTCAAAGCAAAGTCAAGTGCGAGTCATGTCATTATTTCTCTGACGGCATTTCTACTTCAGCAACGAAGGACGAACACATACACATAAGGAAACAGAACTGGAGAAATGAAATGACTTGATCAAGGCCACAAAGCTAGTAAATGGGAGTCAGAATTTGAACCTAGCTAGTCTGACTCTAAGTCTAGGACTTAGATATCTTGTCTCTCCAACTAGATTGTAAACTTTTTAAGGTCAGGGAATGTGCTCTACTTCATCTGTAAATTACCCCCCAAATACACACTTATACTATTCTGCTCCCTAACACATAACAGTGCTGACAACAGAATAAAAATCAGTGCTTGATAATAATTAATTGACTGATTCACTGATTCTGTTGACTCATCTTTCTTCTACCTCAAGAAGGCAGGGACCAGGTCTAATTGCTTTTCTCTATACAAAAGTGACTTTTTCTGCACATATGAACATCTGTGAGAGAAACGTGAAAATATTAAATTTTTTACTATGACTCATTCTCCTGATTTCCAGGTGGAATGTATTTGTCACCCTTGACTATTGTTTCTCTCTTGCCAAAATAGTCCCAAGTGACTATGCCGTGTATTGACTGTCCTTGTTGTATATCTATCTGTGGATGAGGCAGAGGTCAGCTTTTTCTGAATAAACTTCATGTTATTGTTTATTCCTGAAAAGAGATGCCAATTAAAGAATGCCATAAGATAGTCACTATTCTCCTCTAAAATTGGGGCAAAATGATCAGGAACAATTACGTTTGTCAGGCAGCATTTACAGACAAGTAAGAAGATGGTAGGAGATGGTACCACTTGGGAATAGGCAAAGGGTTGAAAACAGACCTTTGATTTCATTAGTATAAGGAGTTTCATAGTGAGGAACTCCATTTACCAATGTGAAGTAGGGTCAATGTACTTTGCTAATTCATTGCCTTGGATTTGAATCAGAAAAAGTAAAAATCTTGGGAAATATCTATATATCTATATAGATGCATATGTATACATTACATATGTATGTATGTATATACACACACAATCCTTGAACCAGAGACATAATGGAGGATAAAAATGGTGTGAAAGTACACGAAGGGACTTTAGTGGGAAGTCTACTCAGCTTGAAGGGAATGTCTACTCAGCTTTTAGACAGCTCTGACCCAATGCCTAACTTCTTGATTTCTTTTAATGATGTCATCAACCTCACAAGCACCCAGGCTTGAAAAGTTCAAGTCATGTTTGACTGGTTTAGGTCTCTTGCTGGCACTGTTATAAGAGAAGGTCTATGATGGGAAAGAAACTGTGCTTCGGAGTTCTTGTTGCCACTACAATAAGAAGAGGACACTGCCTTTGTCACATCCACCACATAATCAATCTTGGTTCATAAACTTTAAGCTCCAGTTTTGATCAGCTAGTTCCCTGACTTTCCTGATACAAAATCCTTGTCTTCCATCTTTGGTTGCATATATCCTTATTTTTTTCTCTTGTTTTCTATAAAATTTCATTATGCTATCCTGTTTATATAATCACATTCTACATAATGTTGCTGAAACTGATGCTCTGGACTCTCTGACTTTTTCATCCTTTATTCTTATCCTGTTTTCTCTTATCCTAGTTACAGTGGTCCCTATGGCTAGGAAGGCTCTATCTCAGTCTAAGTTTTGCCTGTGGAGAGACATCATCCCTCTTTGAAGGTCTTCCTCCTCCATGAATCCTTTCTTCCTTGTTCCTCCAGATGTATAAGACTTCTCCAAATTGCTCAGAGTGCTTTGTCAAGACCTTTCCTTTGTACTTAATATGTTTTTTGTTTTTTTTTAATCTGTGCATGGATTCCATCCCTGGCACCAACTAAGTCTTATGCTTCTGGAAGTTAGTCTGAGTATTATTTCATTATATCATTAGACTGTAAACGCCTCCATTAGATTTTGGCTCCCTGAGGGGAAAAGCTATCTTTTGTTTGTTTTTCCTTTAATATCCCCAAGTGTTAGCATAGTGCCAGGCACTTAGTAGGCCTTTTCTAAATGTTTAATGATTATATTTCTACAGACCACATACCTAGTATAATGCCTGGAATCAAAGTATCTGCTTAATAAATATTGGTTGAATTAAAAGGACTCAAATTAATCATTTCTTGAGCCTCTTCATCCGGAAAAATCTCCCACTAAGGAGATTTGGAGTCTCATTTGCAAGATTTTGAAGATGTGGGCAGACAAAAACAAAGCCTGTCTGACATGGTTATAAGCCTGCTTGGCAACAAGAGAGATAAATGATAGGTCAATTCTTAAATATTCTTGGGCCCCACTGTGCTCTCTACCATCTGCCCAATCTCCCCCTGGACTGTGTAGGTTGTAATTAAATTACTCAGACTTCTCATTTTGAGGCTTAACAATTTTTTTCTTTCCTTATAGATTTATTTGGTTCATGCCAGGTCAAACCACAGACAATGGGTAACTCTGGGAGAAAAATGGTTACACAGAATAGGAGAAGTCCCAGAAGATGTCAGAGGGGATGTGGCAGTTATTAGGAGTTAATCAGGTGGGCTATCAGAACTTGGTGGGTCTGTCAAGGGCAGGATCAACACAAGCAAAAAGGAGAGGGTGAGAAATGTTCAAGGTGTTCAAGGGTCAACTGTAGGATCTGGGAACCAGTGGCTGTGAAATACAGGATCTAGGCAGATATAGTATCATTATCTGTGTGATTTTGCATTATTCACTTAACATCTGGACCTCAGTTTTGGCATTCCTAATATGAAAGGACTGGATTCAAGGGCCTTTGAGATCCTTTCCATTTCTCAATTTATTATCTTATTACCTTATGAGCTAATTCCTTACATAGCATATGAAAAGTGTTCGGTGTGTGTTTGATAATAGATTAGGTACAGATCAAGGTTTGTTAACATGGTGTGTGTGTGTGTGTGTGTGTGTGTGTGTATGTGAACTTAGAAAGAAATGATAACTGCATTTCAATATACTTGGTTTCTTTTGTAATCCAATGTATTTTATTTTATGTATTCAGAAACATTTTCCTGAGGAGGAGTCTATAAGCTTCCCCAGACTTCCATGACACAGAAAAGGTAAAAATTCCTTTCTCTATATGATCTCTGAAATCTCTTCTATTTCTAACTTTCTGATTCTATCTGAAGTGCTTTGAACAATTGCTTGGAGAGCAGAAATTCTACAGGAACAAGTTGGTATAAGGAACTCTTGCCAAAGCATTCAAGTACTCTATAGGAAATACAACTATAAGGACAAGACTCTATCAGAGACTAGAGTAACTCCAGAAGACTAGACCCAGGGACAATATGGAAACAGGCTGTTTACTGAATCCACCGTATGTCTGCCATGGGTATGCATTCAATAGTATGACACAAATGGGTATACTCATGGACAACTTGATGATAAAGGATGTATTCAAGCAATCAATCGACCAACAAAAAAGAGGATTTAAAAAAATAACTGCTGTGTGTCTGGCAGTGTACTAGATGCTGGGGAGAAGGGTGGGCCAAAAGACACAAGAAGCAGTTCTGTCCTTTAGGCCCTTACAGTTTAGTCACAAAACAGAATGTACATATATAGGTATATTAAAAATATTTATATAGTGAATAAAAGTCAGTTTTTGAGGAGGGAAGACAAGAGCTAGAGAATGGGGAAGAAAGGAATAGGAAAGGCTTGATGCAAAAGATGACCCTTGAGGTGACCCTGAAAGAAATTAGGGTATCTAAACAGTTATTGTGAAGGAACACAAGACAATCACTATAAAGGCCATAGAGACATAAAACAAAATGCCTTCCATGAGAAATAATAGGAAAGCTTATGTGCTTAGACCGTAAGTGCAGAAAAGTGAATACAGAGAGTTTTCCCTTTCCTTAAGTGGACCTATCCATAGACTTCTGTGTAAAGTGATTTCTCCCTGCCACCTAGATTTGGAGAAGGAATGAAGGGAGGGAGGCAAGAGGAAAACCACCAGCTATGGAGAGAGGGGCCCAGGACATGGTTCAAGGACATATGGGAAGTGAGGGCAGAGAAGTGAGAGCAGGAGGGGGAACACTTTCAGGAAACATGTGACAACCAGACACACAGAAAGGAAAAGATAGTTGACATGAGGGAAGTGGTGGCAGGAACAGACACACACCAGTGCTGATAGATGGAAGATGGACACATAGGTTGGAAAAATGGTGGTGGGGGAGAAGGGTTGGACAGAGCAAGCAAAGGTCTCCTCTCTCAGTGCTGGAAGTCTCAAGCCAAGGCCTCATCTAGTGGTGGAGGTATGTTTTGCTTTCACTTGGAGTGTTTTTTTTTTTTACTTTTTGGGGGGTGAGTTAAGGAGTGGGAGGCAGACTTAGCTCATTTGGGTGTTCACGTTCCTGTTGTAATGAATGGAAAGATCTGCTAGTACAGAGGATTGTTGCATTCGGGCCTGTCTCAGAGAGGAATTTGGATATTTTTCTATTTCTGTGGAGGGAGGTATTATACAAGAAGAGATAAGAAGCCAATGATGCCCAGTCCTAAATGGTCTAATGCAAATGGGCTGTCCATGAGGTCTTTATCTATATAGGGGAAATTAACCACTAGGGCCAAAATTATGACTTACCAGAAAGCAAGAAGACTGCCCTTCCCCTGATCAGAGACCACTCTATCCCAGTGGAGCAAATATCTGGACAAATCTTAGAAGAGGAATAACTAACTTCCAATACACAGGCTACAGCTTTGAAAATACCACTTCTGCTCTCTGACTCTGAAGCCACTTTGGGCTCATTTGCAGACAAGTATTCAAAGAATGTCCAATCTGTCCTCTTTACCCAGAATGTGAACAAATTACCCTTTCTCCCAAATTGACCCTACTTCAGAAATGGGGAGAAATGACTGGGTACTAGGGACCCTTCACTCATTGCCTCGTTGTCACCAGCCTAACAGAAAAAAGGTGAGATTTTATATCAATTTATATACATACACACATATACGCACATATGTATTTATATGTATACACATACACATATAATATGTATTACACACATATGTATATATATACACATACCTATATACATACATACAGGTATGTCTACACACATATGTATGGGGCACCCAGGTCGCACAGTAGATAGAGCTACTGGGTCTGGAGTCAGGAAGACTCATTTTCCTGACTTCCAGTCTGGCCTCAGATATTTACCTACTGTGTAATCCTGGACAAAATTAGTTAGCCCTGTTTGCCTCAGTTTCCTCATCTGAAAAATAAGTGGGAGAAGGAAATAGCAAACCACTCCACTATCTTTGCCAAGAAAACCTCAAATGGGTTCACAAAGAGTCAGACATAACTGAACAACAATATATGTGTATGTGTGCACACATGGAGAGATATATCCATGTATACACACATGTATACATATATATGTATATACATATATATATGTATGTATGTCTCTCTAGCCATCTATCTATGGCAAGAGGCCTTTTATAAATGAGGTGGATTTTCCCCCATTTCTACAAATTTTAATTTCATATCTGTTCAAACAGGAGCCAATTAGAGAGTTTGGACTCATGAAATTACAGTGACATTTTTGTATGACATTATCATACTTGAATGAGTTCTTTCGAATAGTTTCTATAGATAGCATTTATATTTCCTTGTTTTATAATATCTAGCCCATTTCAACAGGAAAAGTCAATCTCCTTTTCTTGGAGGCCTCGTGGAAGAGACAAGTATGGAGTCACTCTGGAATGAGGAGTCCTGAGACAATTACCCCAAGGCTACTTATTTATCATTTTTTTGTTTGCAGTTGAACTTTCTCCAAATTCTCTCCATTTCACATGGACTGCTGAGAGGATGGTGGGAGACTCCTGGTGGTTCACATATGTTGGATTTCGGTTTCTGTATCCCACAGTGTCACTTACTTCTATATCTCGTGAGCAATCTGTTCATTTTCTAATAAAAGAAAAGGGAAAACATGACATATGGAAGTTTGAAGACCTATTATCCTATGGTTTATTATCTGTTAAATTCAATTTCACAACTTGACAAATGTAAGAAGAACTGCAAAAAAGGTGATTCTCCATTAACCTTCCTCTTACCTTCTATGTTTGCAAGGGGTTTCTCAGTCAAGTACAACAGTTGTTTGCTATTGTCACTAAGAACAAGAGAAGTCTGTGTCAGCAGGAACTTTCCTATAGAGATGATTTCAGTATCTCTGGATTCTATTTGGGGGAAGTGAGTTCCTTATGTACTAAGAGCATCTTGTTATATGGCATTGGGGCTAATAAAGTGATCTCACATTGTGGACTCTAAGGACAACACTAATAAATTCTAGTTAGAAGATTAAAAGACAAATAAGCAAATATTTGTTAAGGGCTCACCATGTGTCAGTTACTGCACTCAACCCTGGGGATGTGAAAAAAGCAAACGAGCCAGACAATGTCTGTCCAGCAGCATGGTGTACTAGTTTCTTCATTTTGTAGATGCAATAAGAGTTGTTAACTCAGATTAATTGCCGTGCTCAGTCTTGCTCCTGGAGGACATTGTGAACCACATTTGTTCCTCCTGTAGAAGTTCACCCTACAGGTATGGAATGTTGCATACACTATCAGATGGGATTACATTATAAGGTTGAGTGAGGACTGATCTATGTGAAAAAACAACAAAGTATCTGCAATCTGTTTTTTTTTATAAGAAAAATAAATGAAATGAGAACTAAGAGCTAAAACCACTGTATGAAGTTATCTATAGTGTCAGTCAGATTGGAACTCAGATTTCACATTGCAGTTTTATTCCTTAACGCCAATAGATATCTTGCTTGGCAAATTCCTCTTTATTGTTACTGTTGGCAGATGACGAGGTTGGGGAAACAGAGGGAGAGAGTTTGACTCTACAACAAATGGCAGTAGGGATCCACAGGCAGCATGTGCTTTGGACATGAATTCTCCCGATTAAGAAAATCAAATAACCCATTGGGTGGCAGGACCAATCCATCTTGCTCACCATAGCCAGATTAATTTTCCCACACACTGTTTTCATCCTAACACCTCGTCTTTTCAAAAAAAAAATCTACCCCACACAATCTAAACACCTCAGTCTACCATTTAAGATTCTGTATAGTCAAGCCCCAACTAATCTTTCCAGTCTTGATTCCCATGAATGTCTCTCCTACAACAAGGATGATGATGATGATGTCATCATATAGCACTTCAAGATTTGCAAAGTGCTTCACATGTGTTGTCTCACTTGATCCTCACAGCATCCCTGAGACTGACTATTTTACAGATTAGTTAACTGATTCTGAGACAGGTTAAGTGAGGCCTAGAACACTGCTTTAGGCAGAAGAGTCCATTTACTAACATGCTTGCCTGTATTTTTATATCTTCACCAACATTGCCCTCCCAAATCAAGCAAACTCCTTTACATTTGATGGAATTCTTCCATCCTTCCAGGTCTATCTCAGACCATCCACTCTCTGTGAAGCTTTCTCTGATAATCTAGCCCACATTCTACTCTCTAAATCATGCCTCTGTTACCTCTCTTCTGTCTACTTTACTGGTTTTTTATCCTCTTTCTGAAGTCTTAAAGTGGGTATTTTCCAAGGTTTTTTCACTGTCTGCTTTTTTCCATGTTAATTGTATTTATTTCCATAACTACATATATCACCTTTATGCAGATGACTTCCAAATCTATATCCCTATTCTAGACTTTTCTTCTGAGTTCCAAAGCCACGTTTCCAGCACATCTTCATCTACATGCTCAATAGCAACTTATACTTGACATATTACCTTTTACCCAAACTGATATCTCCTTTTGATCTCACTGATTTTGTCAGTACTATTGCCATGTACCCCATCTCCTGTGTTCACAGCTTTAGTATTTTCATTGACTTTTTCTTTTCCTTCCGGATTCCTCCCCATTTATTCAGCAACTCTGTATAGCGATTCTTTATCATCTACATGGACTGTTGAAATACCTTTTAATACATGTTCCTGCTTCTGATCTATCTTTCTTCAATTTATTCTTCAAAATGCTGACAAACTAATCTTCTTTATGAACAGATATGATCGCTTATGATCTCAGAAGGCTCAATGACTCCCAATTGTTTACTAAATAGAGTTCTGTTTTGCCTAATACTCAGACCCTTTCACAAACTAGGGCTTAATCTTATTTTATACTACTAATTGTTATGTACTTTGTTCTCTAACCATAAGGGCCTACAAAAGTTGTCTTCCTTTTTTGATTGACCATGCACACTTGTTATATTATAAGTGGCTGGTGTTTTCTTTTTTCTTCTTCTTTTATCAGAGGGTGGTGGTAGTGGTGGTGGGAGAGTAGACAATATGTTAATTAAAAAAATGTATATTTATATTTCATTGCTCCAAGTTTTTCCTTTAATCCTTAAAAAAACACAGTCTATAATTCTTGGACAATACAGTGCAGGCAATCAGATAAAAGAGACCAAGATTATGCAAGGCCACAATATTCTCACAAGAAGAACACCTAGTCAGAAGCTAATGCATAATGCATATCTGGGAAGTAAAACTAGAAGAATGAGCAAAGTGAAAAGAAAAAGGACTATTATGATGCCAGGGATACTCAATACAGAAGCCCAGTAGAGAGGAAAAAAACTTCAAAACACCTGCAAGCCATGATTTCCTCCTAGTTTTTCAGCATTTTAATACTGCTTCATTGTTTTTTAATGTCTCATGGAGTAAATTGTAATTTGACCTATTATAATTTTTAAAGAATTATTTCTTTCTGTTAGGCTTTATCCCCCTTTTAAAAACCATTTGACCAATTCTGATTTTCAAAGAATTTTTTTTTTTGTATGAAGTTCCCCCTGCCTTTTGACCATTTGGGCAATTCTGATTTTTTTAAAGAGTTATTTTCATCAATATTTTTGTATCTCTTTTACCAAACTGTTAATTCTTCTTTCATAATTTTCTTGAACAGTTTTAATTTATTTTTTCTTGTACCACTCTTATTGTATTTTAAAAATCAGTTCTTCTTTTTATCTATTTCTTTATTGTGTCAAGCAATATGGAACAATATGCATTTTTCTTTAAGGCTTTGTTTGTGGATGTTTTCCAAGTTATTGTCTTCTTCTGACTTTGTGTCTTGAGCTCCCTATCACCATGGCAGATTTTTATGGTCACAATCTTTCTTTGTGGTTGTTGACTTTGCATTTTATGTTAGAAGTAGGACCTGCTCATTTCTGGGGGTGGTAGATGGGGAGTTGTTTGTCTCAAACTTCTGTTTTTTATGTACTTCTACTGCTTTCACAATTTAATCAAGGGGCCTATAAGTTTTCAGTACTTTCAACATGGTGTCATCTGACCTCTTGGATTACACTCTGCTCCTTATGTAGTCCTTACTCCTTCAGGACAGTGACTGCTTCTTTCTGCCCTGGAATTATGACCCATAACTGGGTACTGGGTGAACAAGCTGCCAGATGGTACTCAATCCTGTGCCCAGTGCTAGTTTAGGGATTTCCTAGAATATCTTTCTTACAGATATTCACTCTCTTTATTATCCCTGGCTGTTGTTCCAAGATACCTTTTTCTTCAATTTTGAATTTGTTCTGTAAAAATAAATTATCTCAACAGGGCAATCAGTCTACTGACTCTATTATTTAAACAGTCATTAATTGAAATATAAAGTATCATGCTCCACTAAAATTGTATAGAAATCTATAAATACACTTGAGTAGTATAATTTCCCTCCACTGACTTTACCTTTCAAAATTGGTTATTTGTCAAAAATACATGAATAGCAAATGCTGTACTTAGAAATTAATATGACTGATATAAGCAGGTATTCCATAGAAAAGATTCACTATGATTTCATTATCACAAACTTATAATTCTCCAATTTATAAAATGTGAATATGAGACACTCGAAGAATGAAAATACTACAATTTCACATCAACTTCCTGCAACAGACTGCCAGGCTCCCAGCTTCTTCTGGCTTTCCAATTTTGGTGTTTCTATCTGGAAAAATCAAATAAAGAATAACATAAATCTTTTTTTTTTCTGTACATAGTCATCACTATCCCTTCATTGCAAATGGAAAGTCCTTTAGAGTTTCCTCTGCACGTCAGAAGACATAGTACTACCCGTGTTACATGATGTACTAAGTAGAGTAGGAACCTCACAGATTGTTGCAGTTGTTGTGTTCATCCTTTTTGAAGAAGACCATGCCATCAGAGAAATGATGACATGACTTGCACTTGACTTTCTTTTGAGTGAAAGAGATCTGTCCAAGGTCACCAGCTTCACTTTCTCCTCCTCAGCCATCTGGATCCAGTGACCAGATATTCATCAGGATGACGAGTTGACCTAGGATGCAATAGGATACCTTGGACATTTTAGTCTAGGCTTTCAACAGACTCACTTCTACGGAAGTAACACTGAGTCAGCAGGTCTCTTTAAGAAGTAGTCATGGAGTGGCCCCTTTAATGAGCAAAAGAAAAAAATAACTAAATCAAACTGGGAGGGGAAGGAGAAACTGTTACTATTGATAATCGCTAAGTCAGCCATGAAGTGGAGCCTGTGCAGGGACTTACTGCAGTCCAACCTATGGGCTTCAGAGTGCACTGGGTTTAAGGTTTTGGGAACAGGAAGGAAGGAAGGAAGGAAGGAAGGAAGGAAGGAAGGAAGGGAGGAAGGAAGGAAGGAAGGAAGGAAGGAAGGAAGGAAGGAAGGAAGGAAGGAAGGAAGGAAGGAAGGAAGGGAAGGAGAATGGGAAGGAAAGAATTAAGGAAGGAAGGAGAGTAGGAACCTAAGTGACAACTGAAGGGTAACTAGACATTTGCCACAGGGCACTAAAATTTATAGACTTTTTTACAGCAATTGTTATCATTGGTTTTTTTTTAGCATAATAAAAATTATCGAGCTGAGCTCCTCACATTTCTTCCTTTTCCTCCTCCCACCTGACACTTGTCAAACAAATAGTTATATCACTTCTTGGTCTCTTTCCTTCAGACAATGAAACAAATCAATCTAGCTATGGGCCTGCTGGGGGTCTACTCTCTTTCATTCCTGCCCTTTCAGCAGACATCTAGCATTACAGTTATGGCGTCAGGACCATTTCACTCAAGGATTTCAAGAAAGTCCCAGTCACCAGCTCCAGGTTTGGGTAAAAGGACTAAAACACTCTTGATTTCATTCTTTCCTCCAAAATCCGTAGGAGCCCTCCTCACTTGTTTAGGAGTTTAAGCAAACATACAAATGAAACAGTCTAATACTGCTCTACGTACTAATTTAAGTCCCAAAGGAGCTTTCAAATTAAAATTCCTGTGATTATTCAAATCATCTTACATCATTAATAATTGTACCCCTGGTGGTGATGGTGGATAAGTAGGAGAAATTGTACTTTCCTAGACTTCATATGCATTTTTTCAGGAGACACTACTTACAATGAAAAGGTGGAGGATGATAACAGTAGTGTAGGCAACAAGATTATTTAAAATAGTTTCCTAACTAGGCTCAATTCCGGTCACCATTTTATTGCCTCACTGAATACTGAAGAGTATGGAATGATTAAATTGTGGCATGATGAGTATATTTGTGAAAATATCAGATTCATCTCTTGAGAGTCGTATTTCATAATCTCAGAGTATGACACTAATGGCAAAGAAATGGAAGTGGACTGGTATATGGCTGAAGAAAAACAACCAGAGACTCCCAGATTCTCAACAGTTTCAAAGTCATTTTTTTCTTCATAGGTACAGCCCTACTGACCTATAAGCATCCTATTTTCCATCTGAAATATTGCCCTTAAGATTCCAGGGGCTGCCTTCATTCTAAAAGGAGAAACTGAGTTCCATTGCAATTCAAGGCAGAGATTTGAGTTAAAGTTAATAATTGAAGCCAGACTGCCCCTATTCTAAGTGCAGGATTTTATCCGTTAGATACTGGTCACCTCAAACAGTAGACTAGCTAGGATTTGGTTTGGCATTTCGCAGTCCCTCCATGATTCATCTCACCTCTGACTTTCTCATTGGAGGAAAGATAGATTGTGCCTTTGGGAGTGACCTTCATTTTTATACGTATATACACTTGAGATTTTTCTTTTGCTTGCTCTCTCTCTTTTCAATTGCTGTGTCCTTTTGAATTTTGGAATTGAATATGCAGGGCCAGAGTCAGAATTCAAAATTAGTGTCATACAGAAAGATTAAGATAGCCAGTATAATCATAAAAGGAGGCAAAGAGTGATCCCATTATTGATGCAAGAGGAAGAAAGTCATATTGCTGAGGAGAAGATTAGTAAGCTCCAGTGAGCCATCATTTACAAGAAAGTAATCTCTCTCTGGATAGTGGGATTTATTTATTTTATTTGAATAAAGAGGCACTGTGACAAGGGGAAAGAAGAACATCTCTAAAAATTAACTAATTTCTCCTATATTGTTAGTTTCAAACATATATGCATAAATTTATATGTATATATATATATATATATATGCCTGTAACAAAATGACATATTTTTATATATGCAGTTGGGTTGGTGGGGGAATGGAGTTGCTTTTCTCTTGCTCAAATACAGTCTGCATTCTCTCAGTGTTACAGGAATTGATGTAAAGTACTTCAAAGAAATAAGGGTCTCAAGGACAGCTCCAATCCAGAAAATAGAAAGCTAGAATTTACACATTTTGGCATTGCTTACTGAGTGTGGGCACCCTCAGGCAAAGCACCATTGCCCTACCCTAGTTAAACTTAAATCTCCAATTCCTTGGTTCTTTTGGAGAGCTAGATGTCATGTAGTACTTCTAAATCTAGTGCTGAAACCATCTCTGTTTTTGACTCAGATGGGCTTTTGGCTAAGAGCATTCAATTCTCTTTACATTCCCATATAGTCCAAGCTCTAGGTTCTTAGAAGTTTCAGTGTGTGTGTGTGTGTGTGTGTGTGTGTGTGTTTAATGCCCTTCTGATAGGATGAGGACAATCTGATCTATCTTGTAGTCATGATTGCTCCAGGGTTATCTCTCCCTTTCTCCCCTCCTCTAGGTTCCTCATAGGGTCATTTAATACCTAAAAAGTGATATTGAAGTCCTTTGTCCTTTGTATGGATGAAGCTGGGGACCTGGATAAATCAGTTTGAAAATCAGTTTTTAGAAATCTAGCTTTAGCTGAAGTGTTTCTTTGAATTTGAAAATAATGTTATTTTCAGATCTTTGTCAGCTGAGTATGTACCTTTAGTTTTTTTTTAAATTTTATTTATTTTATTCTGAACTTAAGAAATTAAGCAAACATTTCCACAACATAAAAGAACAGAAAAAAAGATGATTGTACATGAAACTGCAAATCTATTATGAACAATTTGTTATTCCTTTTATATATATATATAGTTATTCTGTAACTCTATTCCACCCCCTTTTCTCTTCCCTGCCCTCCTCCTGCCCACGAGATTGCTACCATTAGGCACAAATGTGCATATGTGTGTGTATACACACACACATACACATACATACATATATATACAATGTATATATTATATATATACTACTCTATACATCTATTTATCATTTCTTTTTCTGGATATAGGTAGTGTTTTCCTTCATATGTTCTTTGTAGTTCATTTGAGTATTTATAATAGTCAAAATCATCTGTGAATTCATTGTTTGTAAGACAATATTGCTGTTACCCTATGCAAAGTTCTCTGTTCTTTACACTTTGTTCTTCATCACTTGATGCAAGTCTATCCAAATTTTTCTAAAAAAAAAACTATTGCTTGGATTTTGCAAAAATTTAATCAGTAAATATTTAATAAGAACCTACTATGTACGAGGCTCTGAGCACTGAAGATTCTGGGAGCCAAAACTCTATGGATTTTAGGCTTCGCTTTGTCACAAACTAGGGAGTGCCCCTTGGATGAGTCCTTGCCAGGACTCAAAATACTGCAAAATAACAACTGACTCTTATGGAAAAGTGTTCTACATATATTTAATATGCATTATTAACAATTTCCCCAGTATTTTCTCAAGTCTACAATCAACAAAATGATACATCAAGACCTGATTTGTAATATTTACTGATTTTTGAGGAATAAATGCTCACACTGAAAAATTAATAACTGTCTCTTGAAAGTCCATTCAAGCTGGCCCCAGCACACTATTATTCCTAAACTTCTCTGGATCTTAATTTCCTCCTCTGATAAATGAGATCCTTGAACTAGATGAATTTTAGAGTCACTTTGAGCTTCAAAACTCTTAGGTTATGTTCTCTTATCAAATCTCCCTTATAACTAAGGACATTCACGTGTCATACAAGATACATACAATTGATATACTTACAAGTATCTAGGAACGAAATCAAGCCACATTCTAGATCTGTGAAAAAGAATGAAGCTATCAGCCTCTAGATTAAATGCTCTATTTTTCAGGACCTCATTAGCCCTAGGTTCTAACCAAGAAAACTAACAAGCTGGAATTTACTCGGTGCATAAAACTTTCATTGGCTCCTTCACCATTTTAATATGTCTCTCTATCCTCTTGATTTTCTTTCTTTTTACTTCTGCAGTGACAATAGATTAAGATAATAGGACCATCTTTATTTTTATTATTATTATACTGTTATGAAAATGCTTGTTTATTCTATAAATTAAAAATAAAATAAGTTTTAAGAGTGTAAAAATGAAATGATAGAGCGGGAAAGGATAAAAAATTAATCATTTAAAAATATTTATTTCGTTAAATTAGATCACTAATAAAAATAATGGATATTTTAAAAATGAGAATGAGACCATGAGCAAATTATCCACTTTTCCCCTCTCAGCACACTCTTATGACAAAGAAATCACAAAGCAGTATAAACACATGTATATTTATTTGCTATTTAATTTTCACTATTTTTTTTTTATTTTGGACCCATTCTGATTTCTCTTAAGACTAGAGGACAAGGTTATGTGCTGTTTGCGTATGTGCATATGTGTGTCGCGTTAAGTAAATTATTACTCTACACTGAAGGTGTCTTTGAAATGTTAGTTATTAAGGAGTTATCAGACACAATTTTAATGAGTCAGAGGGTCTTACTTTCATTTTCATAAATGTTCACTGGGAAGACAAATGAAAATAAATTTCTGCGGCTGAGGACAACAGCTGCTGCTTATGATTCCTAACATAGTTAACTCTGTATAATTGGACATTGTCAGAGAATGGGATGTTCTTGTTAATAGAGGGTTACTATTTATAACAATATCTCATATTTGTTTAGTGCTGTGTGACTACAGAAAGCATTACATACACTCTCTCACTGCCATTGAATTTAATAAACATTTAGTAACTGCCTATTATGTGCAAGGCACTAAACTAGGCAGTGGCAATTTATAAATTTTTGAAAAAAATTATTTCTGCCCTCAAGAAGTCTACTCTTTTTTTATGGAGAATGGAAGACTGGATACGTATAAAGAAAGATCGGCAAATATATGTAGAACATGATGGGAGGAAAGTAAAACTAGAAACATTGAGAAGTTCATAGATGAAATTCAACAAAGGTTGTTGTAGTACAACTTTTGGCCTCAGATTTTTATGTAAAAAAATGCAAATTATCAGCAATAAATAAGAGGAACAAGAGATCCTCGCTCAAGGAAGCAAACTTGACCTTGCAGGGATTACTGGGACTTGGTGCATTGAGAATAATGACCAAAATATTGTTTCAAAAGGAAAATATATAATTCAAATTATATATAAAAATAATGTGCGTTTCTATGTATGTTGGGGAGGGGAGGTGCATTCCATATTAAGAAGATCACAAGTTAGAAAACCCAAGAAAGAGAAGAGAGCTGTATGGTAAAGATCATTTGAGTGAATGTCATTGCAGTCAGAAACATATTGATAATAGGTTATACTGTAGACCATTTAGGCAGAAAAAGGAAACAGGGCAAGAATTTAGAGAAACAGATCACAAGAGTGGCAGTGACAGGAAATTTCAATTATCTGGACATCTGGAGTCTCTCTCTGCCAAAAGAAAAGTGGCTAATAAGGGTTTTTGTTTTTTTTTTTTGATTCATCTTAATGATTACTTCATCCTTCACAGGTGGAAGAACCAGTGATGGAAATTTCTCTGATTCTCACTAACCAGGAAGAATCAGTTGTTGGAGATGGAAATGATGAGAACCCTAGCAGGTGTGTGTGTGTGTGTGTGTGTGTGTGTGTGTGTGTGTGTGTGTGTGTGTGAGTGTGAAAGTGCTTAACTTCATATTAGACTTTGTGAAGAAAGCCAGGCATAATATGACATGCACCTTTGATTTAGGGAGAGTAAATTTCGAAAAATTCAGAGAAAGGAGAGGTAAGATCAGCCAAAGTCCCCTAGGGGCAATCAGTCTAAGAGGCACTAGTAACCTTGCAAAGAGAAAACATTCTAATTTCAAAGGAGGAAAAAGGAAGGTATCTAGAGACCAGTACTGATGCTCAGGTGACACAGTAAGCTCCTCAGATTTAAAAGTTTGATTGGTTGTTGTCCTTTGTTTTTGATGAGAACCAAAGTGACATCACTATATTAGAGTTAAGTTGCAGTGTGTCTGCCTGTGATCAGACTGATATGAGCTCATGTCAGGAACAAGCAGTCCATGTGAACATTTGGGGTGCATTCTCTAAATTTGGGCATCTTATGTTTCTTTGGAGCTACTGCAATTCTGCTTTTCTCATAGAGCACAGCACCTTCTCTGATGAGGGCATACCATGCCAGGCTATCCTGTGCCAGTGTCGCCCATGTTATGTAATCAAACCCAAAACTTTTAAGAGAGACCTTGAGAGTCTCCTTGTATTGCTTTTTTTCTGACAATGATGTGAATGTCTGCCTTCTGTGCATTCTCTGTAAAATAGTCTTTGTCGCAAGTGTACACTGGCATTTGAACAACATGACCAGCCCATCAGAGTTGTGCTCCCTTCAGTAGAGAAAGGACCTCAGTGGCAGGTCAGGTGATCTTCAGAATCTTCCCAAGATAATTAAATTATAAGCAATTTTGTTCCCTGGCACAGTGCTGAACAGGTTTCACAGGCATATAACAATGAAGTCAGCACAATGGCTCTGTGGACCTTCAGTTTGGTAGTCAGTTTAATACTTCTACTCTACCACACTTGCCTTTGGAGTCTCTCAAACACTTTATTAACTCTCGTACTGTGTGTCTGTCAATCTCATTGTCAATGTGTACATCCCTAGAAAGTGTACTGCCAAAGTAAGTGAACTTATCCACAGTATTAAAAACTTCTTCACTTGCTACAACCAATGATTCCATGTATAGATGGTATGGTACTGGCTGTGTTTTCTTGGTGTTAATTACCTTCAGAGGCTTCATTGAGTATACAATCATCTACACACACACACAAAAATCGTGAACTGATACTCTCTCCACTTTAGTCTTGACTTGCAACATTTCAAGTTGAATAATTTACATCAGTATGGAAGGTGACCTTGATACCTCATTGGAGTCATTTGACAACATGGCCGAAAATATCTCGCTAAAAAGCATGTGAGCAAATAAATATATGATTTTGTTTCACTCCATTGGTGACTGGACCCAGGCAAGTATGTGGTCATAAATTGATATACTATACCGACCAACTTCTCTGGGTAACCAAATTTTAGCATAATTTTTCATAAGCCTTGGCAGTATCAAAGGCCTTGGTCAGACCTACAAACATTATGTTCAGACCTCTGTTCTGCTCCTGAATTTATCCTAGTGTTGTCAGGCAACAACTCTAGGCCATCCCTCAGGCATTTCTTAAGCCACACTGGTTCTCAGATAAATGACTTTCTTCCAGATCAAGAACCAGTCTATTAAGGAATCAAGAATCTTGCCAGAAATGACTAAGAGAATGACCATCCTGTGTTTGTCACAGGATAATCTATTTCCCTTACCTTCATAGAAATGGGCAATGGAGGCATCCTTGAACTCCTGGGGGATAACCCTCTTTTGCCATAAAACCTGGAAAATTTCAGTCAGCTTTAATATGATTAGTGGACCTCCCACTTTGTAAATCAAATCTGGAACAGAATCAGCTCCAGATACTTTGCCATAGGAGAGGAGCCTAACAGTATTCAAAACCTCTTCTTCAGTTGGAAATTTGTCTAAAGAGGGATTGACTACAACCTGAGGTAAATGGTCAATGGCTTTAGCATTGATTGATGATGGTCTGCTGAGAACACTATGGAAATGTTCAGCCTGTTTATCCAGAATCATGCTCTTATCATGAATTGATGTGGTTCCACCAGCACTGAGTAATTTGAATGTACTGTTTCTTCAGCCTTTGGGGCATCATAAAAGTACTTTAGATTGTTACCATCAGCATAAAGCTGAATTTAATCTGCCTTCCAGCTGAGATCCTGGTTCTCTCTAAGCTTCACTTGTACTTTGCTTTTGATGGAGCTAAATGCTGCTTTCTTTTCTTTACTTTTATTTATTTTAAGTTTTCAACATTCATTTCCACAGAATTTTGAGTTCCAAATTTTCTCCCCATCTCCCCTACCCCAAAACGCCTTGCATTCTGATTGATCCTTCCACCAATGTGCCCTCCCTTGTAACACCCCTCCCTTTCCTTATACCCATCTTCTTGCTTGTCCTGTAGGGCATGATTAATTTCTATTCCCCATTACCTGTATTTCTTATTTCCCAGTTGTATGCAAAAACAATTCTCAACATTTGTTCCTAAAACTTTGAGTTCCAAATTCTCTTCCTTTCTCCTTCCCCACACATCTCCACTGAGAAGACAAGCAATGCAATATAGGCTTTACATGTGTAGTCATTTCGCAAATGACTTCCATAATAGTTAAGTTGTATAAGACTAACTATATTTCCCTCCATCCTATCCTGCCCCCTGTTTCTTCTATTCTCTTTTTTGACCTTGTCCCACCCTGAGTGTTTACTTCTAATTGCTCCCTCCTCCCATTTGGCCTCCCTTCTGTCATGCCCCTACATTGATTATCAGATTCTCCCCTGCTTTTCTATAGTGTAAGATAGATTTTCATACCAAATTGAGTGTGCATGCTATTTCCTTGAGTCAAATGTGATGAGAGAAAACTTCATGTTTTTCCTCTCACCTCCTCCCTTTTCCCCTCCATTGGAAAAGCTTTTCTCCCCTCTTGTGTGAGAGATAATTTGCCCCATTCCATTTCTCCCTTTCTCCTCCTAATAAATTCCTCTCTCACCCCTTAATTTTATTTTTTTAGATATGATCCCTTCTTATTCAACTCACCCTGTGCTCTCTCTCTCTCTGTCTCTCTCTCTGTGTATGTGTGTATATGTGTGTGTGTGTGTGTGTATGTGTATGCGTAACCCCTCCAACTACCCAGATAGTGAGAAACATTTCAGGAGTTACAAATATTATCTTTCCATGTAGGAATGTAAACAGTTCAACTTTAGTAAGCTACTTGTGATTTCTCTTTCCTGTTTACTTTTTCATACTTCTCTTGATTCTTGTGTTTGAAAGTCAAATTTTCTTTTCAGTTCTGGTCTCTTCATCAAGAATACTCGAAAGTCCTCTATTTTATTGAATGATCATTTTTTTTCCCCGAAGTATTATACTCAATTTTACTGGGTAGGTGATTTTTGGTTTTAATTCTAATTCCTTTGACTTCTCAAATATCATATTCTAAGCCCTTCAATTCCTTAATGTAGAAGCTTCTAGATCATGTGTGATTCTAATTGTATTTCCACAATACTCAAATTGTTTCTTTCTAGCTGCTTGCAACATTTTCTCCTTGACCTGGGAACTCTGGAATTTGGCTATAATATTCCTACGAGTTTCTCTTTTTGGATCTTTTTCAGGAGGGGATCAGTGGATTCTTTCAATATTTATTTTACTCTCTGGTTCTAGAATATCAGGGCAGTTTTCCTGGATAATTTCCTGAAAGATGATGTCTAGGCTCTTTTTTAGATCAAGGCTTTCACATAGTCCCATAGCTTTTAAATTGTCTCTTTTGGATCTATTTTCCAGGACAGTTGTTTTTCTGATGAGATATTTCACAATTATCTTCCATTTTTTCACTCTTTTGGTTTTGTTTTATAATTTCTTGGTTTCTTCTAAAGTTGTTAGCTACCATTTGTCCCATTCTAATTTTTAAAGAACTGTTTTCTTCAATGAGATTTTGAACTTCCTTTTCCATTTGACTAATTCTGCTTTTTAAAGTATTCTTCTCCTCATTGATTCTTTTGCCAATTGAGTTAGCCTATTTTTAAAGCCTATTTATTTCTTCGTTTTTTTTGGGGGGGTCTCCTTTAGCAAGTCATTCATTTACGTTTCATGATTTTCTTGCATCTCTCTCATTTCTCTTCCCAATTTTTCCTCCACCTCTCTTACTTGATTTTCAAAATCCTTTTTGAGTTCTCCCATGGCCTGGGACCATTGCATATTTATTTTGGAGGTTTTGGATGCAGAAGCCTTGACTTTTATGTCTTTCCCTGATGGTAAACATTGTTCTTCCTCATCTGAAAGGATGGGAGAGAAATCCTATTCACCAAGAAAGTACCCTTCTGTAGTGTTATTTTTTTCCCTTTTTTTTGAAATTATCCCACCCAGTTACTTGACTTTTGGGTCCTTTGTCAAGAGGAAGGTATACTCTGGGGACCTGTAAGTTCTGAGTTCCTCCAAGGTGGCACAATGAAGTGAGAGGAGTTTACTTCTCAGGGGCCTCCAGCTCCACCATGCCCGAGGATGGTGCTCAGGGCTGGGATTGAGATCAGCTGCTCAATTCCCCCAGGGGCTTTAAGATGAGCCACTCCAACAATGAACCCTGGCTGCTGCCACAGACACTGCAGCCACTGCTGCCCACTGCTGCTGCTGCTGCTGCTA
Source organism: Bettongia penicillata ogilbyi (assembly GCA_023548195.1). Lineage (NCBI taxonomy): Eukaryota > Metazoa > Chordata > Mammalia > Diprotodontia > Potoroidae > Bettongia > Bettongia penicillata. Next base: position 15,332,787 of record JAJHZJ010000322.1, read on the forward strand.
CTACTGTCACCTGAGTCCAAGACTGAGGGAGGACCCTGATCTCTTCTCAGTCTGGTTGAAAAAAACATCTCATTCACCTTTGGCACCTGTGGGTTAAGAGATCTGTGAATTGCTGCTGCTGTCAGGGATTCCATCCCTGAAGCCTGCTCCAGTCCTCTTCCTCCCTGTGCCAAGTGGCCAAAGCTGAGTGCCCTATGTGACAGACCTTTCCTGTTGGCCTTCCAGGTCACCCTTGACTGGAAATCTCTTCCACTCTGTTGTTCTGTGGCTTCTGCTACTCTAGAATTAGTTGAGAGTCGTTCTTTTCAGGTACTTTGTGGATGTGGGGGAAGAGCTAGAGAATGTGTATCTTTCTACTCTGCCATCTTGCCTCTTCCCCTCTAAATGCTGCTTTCTTAAAAATGGGTGAACTCTTTTGCTGGTAAATGTTGTGCAGTTCTCATTTTTTCATTTAGCAGCTTCTGAATTTACCCATATTTTTGTCAAATCAGTCTTAATATGAGTATGCTGACTTGGATAAATTGTACACCAAATTTCTGAAAGCTGTCCACTCCTTTTCTGCTCCATTGTTGCCACCATGTGATGACTCAATTTTCCCAATTTAGCAATGAAGTGTTGCTACTCAGAGAAGTGCTTTAACCTTAACATTAATTTTGATAGTCATTTTCCCTTAGGTCTACCATTTTTATTAAATGCAGATATTTTGATTGGAGAGAAGTCTGTAATCAGTCCAGCCCACTGTGCCACACATTGCCTTCTCAGTCTTGCATTCTGTCTCTTCTCTTTATAATGACATAGTTTATTAAATGCCAATGTTTGCTGTGAGTGTACATGCATCAATTTTTATTGCATTTAGGTAAATAGAAGAGAGTTTTGATGATGAGAATGTCATGAAGTGCACAAATCTTCAGCAGTAAGTGAATTGCTTCTGCTGTTTTCAACTTCATTTCTCCCAAGGACTCTCTGTGAGATATGGTAGTCTAAGCATACTTTAGTATTAAACTTACCCAGAATTATAAGCTGGTTCTCCTTTGGCACATTGATGATATCAGTCTCCACGTGTTCATAAAATTATTCTCTCACTTCATCAGGGTTCATCATGGTGGTAGCACAGATACTAATGGTAGTGTATGGTTTTTTCCTGAAAATGGCAATTGCATTGTAATATGTCTTTCATTCACTCCTTTTGGTAGGCATACAAGTTGGTTGACTAGATTAGTTTTGATTGCAAAACCTACACCAGCTTCACAGAGCTACCCTTCAATGTGGCCATTCTAGAAAAAATATGTATCCATATCCAACTTCAGTAAAATGGCCTTCATTTGCCAGACTTATTTCACTCAGGGCTGCTACTTGGATAGGATACCAGCTGAATACTCTGCTAACAAGAGTTGTTTGCATTTCAGTTCTACTAGATTTTGTGTTGTCTAGAAGGGTACTGATTGTGAGAGGAATCATATTTGCAGAAGTATTTGTACACTGTGTGTATGTATTTTATTTTATTTTGAATATTTTAAAAAATTATTTTGTTTTCAGTTTTCTACATTTACTTCCATATGTCTTAGATTTTCCCCCCTCCCTCCCCATTCTTTACCCTTCTCACCCATTTTGTCCCCAAGATGGCATGCAATCTTATGTAGGTTCTACAATACATTCTTATTAAATATATTTTCACTTTAGTTATGTTGCATAGAAGAATTAAAATGAATGGGAGAAACCATAAAACAAAACAAAATATAACACAAGAGAAAATGGTCTGTTTCATTCTGCTATCCAATTCCATAGTTCTTTCTCTGGATGTGGACAGCATTTTATCTCAAGAGTCCATTGGAAATTTTTTAGGTCTTTGCATTGCTATGAAGGACTAAGTGTATCAGAAAAATTCCTTACACACGGTAATTGTTGCTGTGTACAAAATTCTCCTGGTTCTGCTCCTTTCACTAAGCATCAATTCATACAAGTCCTTCCAGGCCTCTCTGAAGACTTCCTGTTCATCATTTTTTTATAGCACAATAGCAGTCTATTGCATTCACATATCACAACTTGTTCAGCCATTCCCCAGTTGACGGGCATCCCCTTCATTTCTGGTTCTTGACCATTGCAAAGAGAACTGTACATGTGGGACTCTTTTTCATTTTTATGATGTCTTTGGGATACAGTCCTGGAAAGGCATGCATATTTTTGTAGCCCTTTGGGCATAGTTCCAAATTGCTCTCCAGAATGGTTGGATCAGATCACAGCTCCAACAAAAATGAGTTAGTGATCCAACTCTCCCACATCTTTTCCAACATTAATCACCTTCCTGTTTTGTCATGTTAGCCAATCTGATAGGTGTCATGTGGTGCATCAGAGTTGTTTTGATTTGCATCTCTTTAATCAGTAGTGATTTAGAGGATTTTTTTTATATGACTATAGATAGATTTAATTTCTTCCTCTGAAAATTGCTTGTTCATATCCCTTGACCATTTATCAATTGGGGAATGACTTGTACTCTTGTAAATTTGACTCAGTCCTCTATTTGTTTTCAAATGAGACCTTTATCACAGACACTAGTTGCAAAGATTCTTTCCCAATTTTCTGCTTCCCTCCTAATCTTGGTTGCATGGAGTTTATTTGTGCAAAGATTTGTCAATTTAATATAATCAAAATTATCCATTCTGCACTTTAAAATGTTCTTTTTCTCTTGCTTGGTCATAAAATTTCTCCATTTTCCATAAGTCTGACAAATACACTATTCGTAGCTCCTCTAATTTGTTTATACTACCAGTCTTAATTTCTACATCATGTATATATTTGGACTTTATTCTTGTGTATGGTGTCAGGCATTGGTCTATGCCCAGTTTCCACCACACTGTTATCCAGTTTTCCCAGCAATTTTTGTGAAACAGTGAGTTCTTGCCCCAGAAGCTGGGGTCCTTGGATTTATCAAACAGTAGATGACTATATCATCATATCACCTGCAAAGAATGATAACTTAGTTTCATCTTTGCCTATTCTGATTCTATCAATTTCTTTTTCTTCTCTTATTGCAAAAGCTAACATTTCTAGTGCCATATTGAGTAACTGATGATAGTGGACATCCTTCTTTCACCCCTGATCTTACTGGAAGTGTATCTAGCTTATCCTCATTGCATATAATGCTTGCTGATGCTTTTAGATAGATACTACTTATTATTTTATGGAAAATTCCATTTATTCCTATGCTATCCACTGTTTTCAATAGGAATGGGTGTTGTATTTTGTCAAAAGCTTTTTTCTGCATCTATTGAGATAATTACGTGGTTTCTGTCAATTTTGTTGTTGATATGATCAATAAACCTGATAGTTTTCCTGCTATCGAATCAGCCCTACATAATGTATTATATTGGTGACTAAAGCATACTGCTTTTGCTAATCTCTTATTTTAAATTTTTGCGTCTATATTCATTACAGCAATTGTTCTATAATTTTCTTTCTCTGTTTTGTCTCTTCCTGGTTTAGGTATCAGAATCATATTTGTATCATGGAAAGAAGTTGGTCGAACTACTTCTTCATCAATTTTCCCAAAAAGTCTACATAGTATTGCAATTAATTGTTCTTTAAATGTTTAATAGAATTCACTTGTAATCCATCAGGCCCTGGAGACTTTTTCCAAGGAAGTTCATTGATTTTTTTGTTCAATTTCTTTTTCTGAGATGGAGTTATTTAAGTATTCAGCTTCCTCTTCTGTTAATCTGGGTAATTTACATACTTTTAAAATATTCTTTCATCTCATTTAGATTGTCAAATTTATGGGCATACAGTTGGGCAAATAATTTCCAATTATTGTTTTAATTTCTTTCTCATTGGAGGTTAGTTTACCTTTTTCATTTTTTGATATTGGTAATTTGGTTTCCTTCTTTATTTTGTTAAATCAAATTGAGTAAAGGTTTATAAATTTTATTATTTTTTCATAAAACCAACTGTTAGATTTTTTTATTAGTTCAATAGTTTTCTTAATTTCAATTTTACTAATGTCTCCTTTGGTTTTCAGTATTTCTAATTTGGTATTTACTTGGGGATTTTAAATTTCTTCTTTTTCTAGCTTTTTCAGTTCATTGATCTCCTCTTTCTCTGTTTACTTCATGTAGGCGTTGAAAGATATAAAACTTCCCTAAGAACTGATTTTGCAGTATCCCATAAGATTTGGTAAGCTGTTTCATTATTTTCATTCTCTTGAATGAAGTTGTTGATTGTTTCTATGATTTAAACAACAAATCATGTTGTTTAACTCACTCATTCTTTAGGATTAGATTGTTTAGTTTCCAATTAATTTTTGGTTTATCTTTCCATTGCCTTTTGATACACATAATGTTTATTACATTATGATCTGAGAAGGATGCACTGACTATCTCTGCCATTCTGCACTCAATTGTGAGGTTTTAATGCCCTAGTACACGGTCAATTTTTGTATATGTGCTGTATGTCACTGAGAAAAATGTATATTCCTTTCTATCCCTATTCAATTTTCTTCAGAGATCTGTCCTATATACTTTTTCTAGAGTTATATTCACTTCCTTAACATGCTTCTTGTTTATTTTGAGGTTAGATTTATCAAGTTCAGAAAGGGGGAGTTTGAAGATCCCACTAGTATAGTTTGTCTGCCTGTTTCTTCCTGTAATTACCTTAACTTTTCCTCTAAGAATTCAGATACCATACCACTTGGAGAATATATGTTTAGTAATGATGTTGCTTGATTATCTATGGTGCCTTTTAGCAGGATATAGTTTCCTTCCATATCTCTTTTGATTAGATCTATTTCTTCTTTTGCTTTGTCTGAGATTAGGATTGCTATACCTGCTTTTTTTCTTTTTACATTAGCTGAAGCACAACATATTCTGCTTCAACCTTTTACCTTTACCCTGTGTGTATGCCCCTGTTTCAAATATGTTTCTTGTAAACAACATATTGTTGGATTATGGTTTTCTTATCTGTCTCCCTTTTATGGGAGAGTTCATCTCATTCATATTCACAGTTATGATTACTATCTGTATCTTTCCCTCCATCCTTCCCCCCCATTTTTGCTTTTACTTCTCCCTTCTCCTTCACAATAGAGTTTTAATTTTTGACCACCACCTCCCTCAGTCTGCCCTTCCTTTTTTCAGCCCCTCCATTTTGCTCCCCTTTTCCCTTACTACTTCTTCCCTTCCTTTTAGCCTCCCCTCCCTCTTCTTTCCTCTTTCCCCTTTTACTGCCTACAGTGCTAGTTGTATTTCTATACTTAACTAAGTTTGTTGTTCCCTCTTGAACCAATCAGATTAGAGTAAATCTCAGATGATGCTCATCTCCCTCCCCTCTTTCCTTCTAGTGTAATATGTTTTTATGCCTCTTCCTGTGATGTATTTTACCTTTTTCTGCCTCCTTCTTTCATATCTCCTATCACAATCCTTTTGTACCCTTAAATCACATTTGTTATCATCACTTTATTTATTTTATATCCACCTCCTCTATCTATCTATGTATCTATGTATATCCCTTTTAAATATCATAATAAGTATGCAATTCTCAAGATTGACAAGTATCATTTTCCCTTATAGCAATGTAAACAGTTTGCACATTTTGAACCATAAGTTTTTCCTCTTGTTTACCTTTGTATGCCTGTCTTTAGACTTGTGTTTGAAGATCAAATTTTTTATTGAGCTCTGGCCTTTTCATCAGGAAGTTCTGTCCACTTCCTTGCCTGAAATATTATGCTCAATTTTGCTAGGTAATTGATCCTTGGTTGTAGTTACAGCACCTTTGCCTTAAAGAATATCATATTCCAATTCATATGCTCTTTTAATGTAGAAACTGCAATGTCCTGTGTTATCCTGAGTGTAGCTCCTCAATATTTGAATTGTTTCTTTCTGGCTGCCTGCAGTATTTTCTCCTTCACTTGATAATACTAGAATTTGGCAATGGTATTCCTTGGTATTTTCAGTTTGGGATCCCTTTCAGGAGGTGAACAATGGATTCTTTCAATGCCTATTTTGCTCTCTGGATCTAGGACTTCTGGGAAGTTTTCCTTGATAATTTCTTGGACAATGTATTCCAGGCTCTTTTATTAATCATGGCTTTCTGGTAGACCAATAATTCTTAGATTTTCTCTCCTGGATCTGTTTTCCAGGTCAGTTGTTTATTCAATTAGATATCTTACATTTTCTTGGATTTTTTTATGCTTTATATTCTGTTTGAGTGATTCTTTATGTCTTATAAAGTCATTAGGTTCCACCTGCCCAATTCTAGTTTTTCATAAATTGTCTTCTTCAGTTAACTTTTGCATCTCCTTTTCCATTTGTCCACTGATTCCTTTTAAGGAGTTATTTTCTCCATCTAGGTTTTGTACTTCCTTTTCTATTTGTCCAATTTTTCTTTTCAAAGAGCTGTTCTCTTCAGTGAATTCTTTTTTCATATTTTTGAAATCACTGGCCAATTTTTCTTCTACTTCTGTAAATTGTCTTTTGAAATTCTTCTTCATCTCTCCTCAAAATGCTCTTTGGGCTTGAGACCCCAAAAAAACTTGCCTTCCGAAGTTTCAGATGGAAGTACAGTCCCAATGCTGACCTCTTCGATACTTGTGTTTTGGTTCTTGTCCCCATAGAAAGATTCTATGGTCTTTTCTTTTCTAGTGTGCTTCTCACTCATGATCATCACACTTTTCTTCAATTTAAAGTAGATCTCTGGTTCTGGGGCACAGGAGGCTCTGTCCCATGGTTCTTTTGCTTAGAACTTGAGGCTTTGTGTATTGTGACCTCTGGTTCTTTCATCTGGAAGCTAAAATGTTGTAGTTTATCTGGTGCTGAGCTGGCTGGTGTGCCAAAGCTGAAGCCAGTTGAAGTCTTTCTGAGTTTACCTGGAGTTATCCTGGAGCTAGCTGTATTAAGTGTGGGAGAGGGGTGGTCTAGCCAGAGGTCTCCTCCACTGAGCTAGAGCATTGACAAGCTCAGTGATTGGTGAACCCCATCTGTGCTAGTGTGTTACCAATTCCCCTGGCTTTGCTGAGGCATGCCTGGGTCCTGGGGTTGGTGATTGCAGGTTGCACCCCGCTGGGGCTCAGGATCGCCTCCTAGTTCACTGAAGTGGGGCTGTCTGGGACAACTCTGGCCCTGAACTGGTTCCCCTTCAACGACATCAAGAGGGTCCCCCCTTTTCAATTTTTCTAGCCTCACAGACTAAGAGACTATTTATCCCTTTGCCTGATCCCGCTGTTCAAGGATTTTTCCTGGGGAAATATTCTCAGGGTTTTTCAAGACCAGCAAAGGGAGGGCGATAGCATTTACTGATCACTCTGCCTTCTTGGATCCCAGAAGGTCAAGTAGGTGACTTACAAACATTTTATCTGCAGGCTGATAGTCTCAAGAGCAACTGCTGCAGTCACCTGGAGTTCTGTGATTCTCTCTTGCTCACTTCCACCGGACTCCCATCCTGAGCTGATATGTTTGAGAATCCTCTCTGCTCTTCCTTCAGACTGCCCAGAGCTTCCTACTTGACTTTACTATGGAAAGGTCCATCTTTGTGCAGTCTGTGCACTGTGTATGTATATATTTTAACTTCTGGGTGGGATCCCTTCCTGCTCTGGTAAACAGGCCAGGGTGGGTTAAGCAAACATCTAGAGCACCTTTTCTAGCCCATTTCTCATACCAGGAGGTGAGCAGTAAAATCTTGAAAGGCTACTCAAATATCCAGGGTGCTACTAAGTCCCACTGCTGCTTCCAGTGAGAAGATAACCCTATGACTTCGGTCACCAATTAGCAAGGTTGTCATACCTGTTGCTTTGTCACTTGATTGTCACCACAGACCTTTGAGATGTGTAAAAATGGAAAAATAGTATGGGCAATATCTTTTGATTTATGCATAAATTGGATTTAAGTAGACAGAGTTGCATGAAATCATTGGTTTCTCTCTTTCAGAACTGTCACAGTCTGGTGGCAGGATAGAGTCAAGAGATCTGGGGATGGCTTGAGATGTAGTGGATGATCTTGGTGCCTTCAATGCTTAACCAAACTCTAATTGCTCCAGAGCACCTATTTGAGCTGCTTTCATAGACATTGTAAAAATATATGTATTTTTATTCATCTGTTCTACCAGCAGAAGTCTTCATATGCTTAGAGTAAATACCCCTCTATGTCATCGACGGATTTGAGACTCCTCTATTATCCTCAGCCTGATTAGCCCATCTGCTGATAAATGGTTTACTGAGGTGTGGCCTCTGCACATGCTACAGCTTCTTGGAGTCAAAGGTGAAAATTACCTGTGCATCAGATAAACACCAAAGGTAGAAAGCAGCCCTTAAAAGGGCTTGGCAGCCTTCACATCAGAGATTTCAGTCTTCCCTGAACACATATTATAGACTAGATTTTCTAAAAAGACCCATATAGATCACAGAATGCTTGAGAAGTCTTACAAAAAAAGAACCCCCCTCAATTGTTTAAAGATTTTTATAGCAGTATTATTTGTAATTGCAGAGATATTTAACAATATGGGGCAGGTTAAATTATTAGTGTAGAGGAATATATTATCTTGTTATAATAACAGCATTAGCCTATGAATGAGTATAACCATTTTGGAAATTATTTTGAAATTGTCCACAAAAATATACTAAAGAGCGTATTCCCTTTGACCTACCTATTTCACTATACACAAATGAGATCAAAGGAGCAGAGCCAAGATGGCGGAGTAGAAGGACACACATTTACGAGCTCCGAAACCAAATCCCATAGAATTAATGTAAAAAGAGACCCCCATAACTTCTGGACCACTGAAAAGTGTACAGAAACGGAGTGGAAGAGATTTCTGTGCCAGAGAGCCCTGGAGAGCTGTCCCCAGGGTCCATCGTGCCCTGGAAAGCGGACCCCACCCCAACGCTGCCCTGGCCGCGGCCCCAGAGAAGCTGACCCGAGCAGGCTTCAGAGATGGAAGCTCCGGCAGCCAGGAAACTCCCTCCGCCCACAGAAGCTATAGGTCAGTGAGAGAGGCTGGGCTGAAGGAGGGGAGCGGGGTGTCTCCGAGACTCGGGCCCCCTTGGGAGGAAGTGGCGGCAGCAGAGATGGGGGCAGGAAGCAGCGGAGGCAGAGGCGTGGGCAGCGGCTGAGGCAGCAGCGGCAGCAGGCAGGATCTTCATTCCTGAAAGTCTCTGCATAAGCGACCTGAGGGAGCTGAGCCTGGGAGGCGGCCCTGCCCCCACCCCAGCACCAGAACTAAAGTTCACATTGATTAGTGGCCGGCGGCGGGGAAAGTCCATTTGAACCTCAGACCCTAAGCACTAGCTGGGCGGATCTAGGAGGAGGTGGACAGGAATCTCAGAAGTCAAGTAACTGGCTGGGAAAATGCCTAGAAAAGGGAAGAAAAATAAGACTATAGAGAGTTTTTTCCAACAAATGCAAATGATCCCGACTTCCGGATCTGACGAGAAAATATTCTCGCCATCAGGGAAAGACGTGGAGGGCGGGGCCTCAGTACCCCAGGCACCCCAGGGGGATGTTGGGTGGGCTCAGGCCTTGGAAGAGCTCAAAAAGGATTTTGAAAAGCAAGTTAGACAGGTGGAGGAAAAACTGGGAAGAGAAATGAGAGAGATACAAGAAAAGTATGAAAAACGGGTCAATACCTTGGTATAGGAGACCCAAAAAAATGCTGAGGAAATTAACACCTTGAAAAATAGGCTCACTCAATTGGCAAAAGAGGTTCAAAAAGCCAATGAGGAGAAGAATGCTTTCAAAAGCAGAATGAGCCAAATGGAAAAAGAGGCTCAAAAGCTCACTGAAGATAATAGTTCTCTCAAAATTAGAATGGAACAGATGAAGTCTAATGACTTTACGAGAAACCAAGAAATCACCAAACAAAACCAAAAGAATGAAAAAATGGAAAAGAATGTGAAACATCTCATGGGAAAAACAACTGACCTGGAAAATAGATCCAGGAGAGACAATTTAAAAATTATGGGACTACCTGAAACTCATGATCAAAAAAAGAGCCTAGACATCATCTTCCATGAAATTATCAAGGAAAACTGCCCTGACATTCTAGAACCAGAGGGCAAAATAAGTATTGAAAGAATCCATCGATCACCACCTGAAAGAGATCCAAAAAGAGAAACTCCTAGGAACATTGTGGCCAAATTCCAGAACTCCCAGCTCAAGGAGAAAATCTTGCAAGCAGCTAGAAAGAAACAATTCCAGTACTGTGGAAATACAATCAGGATAACTCAAGATCTAGCAGCCTCTACATTAAGGGATCGAAGGGCGTGGAATAGTATATTTCAGAAGTCAAAGGAACTAGGACTCAAACCAAGAATCACCTACCCAGCTAAACTGAGTATAATACTTCAGGGGAAAATATGGTCTTTCAATGAAATAGAGGACTTTCAATCATTCTTGATGAAAAGACCAGAGCTGAAAAGAAAATTTGACTTTCAAACACAAGAATGAGAAGAAGCATGAAAAACTAAACAGCAAAGAGAAGTCTTAAGGGACTTACCAGAAGTGAACTGTTTACATTTGTACAGAGAAAGACAATATTTGTAACTCTTAAAACTTTTCAGTATCTGGGTAGGTGGTGGGACCACACACACACATGTACACGTATGCACGCGCACACACATACACACATGCACACACATACAGAGACAGAGAGCACAGATTGAACTGAATAGGATGGGACCTTATCTTAAAAGAAATTAAGGTAAATGGTGAGAGAGAAATGTAGTGGGAGGAAAGAGGGTGAAATGGAATGGGGTAATTATATGTCATTTAAGAGGCAAGTAGGAGACTTTTTTAGTGGAGGGAAAAAGAGGAGAGCTGAGAAAAAAAAAACAAAAACAAAAACAAAAAACAAGAAGTTTACCCTCATCACATTTGACTAAAGGAAGGAATAAAATGCACACTCATTTTGGTATGAAAACCTATCTTACAGGATAAGAAAGTGGGGGAGAAGGAGATAATGCAAGGGGGGATGATGGAAGGGAGGGCAAAGGGAGGAGGGAGCAATTTGAAGTCAACATTTGGGGAGGGACAGGATCATAAGACAGAAGAGAAACAATGAGGGGCAGGTTAGGAGGGATGGTAATTCAGTTAGTCTTACACAACACGACTATCAGTGAAGTCATTTGCAAAATTACACAGATATGGCCTATATTGAATTGCCTGCCTTCCCAAAGGGAATGGGTGGGGAGGGAGGGATGGGGAGAATTTGGAACTCAAAGTTTTAGGAACAACTGTTTAGTATTGTTGTTGCTAATAGGAAAGAAGACATACAGTTAATGAGGAATAGAAAGTCATCTGGCCCTACAGGAGAAAAGAGAAGATGGAGACAAGAGAAGGGAGGGATGACAGAAGAGAGGGCAGATTGGAGATAGGGAAAATTAGATTGCTTGTGGTATTGGGGTGGGGGGAGGGGATAAAAGGGGAGAAAATTTGGAACCCAAAATTTTGTGAAAAATGAATGTAAAAAGTTAAATAAATAAATAAATTTAAAAAATAAAAAAAAAAAAACAAATGAGATCAAAGAAAAATAAAAAGGTCCTATATGGGCAAAAATATTTACAGCAGTTCCTTTTGTGATGGCAAAAATTGGAAAGCATGGAGATGCTTATCAGTTGAAGAATGGTTGGATACATTGTGGTATATGAATATAATGGAATACTATTGATGTATTGGTAATTGTAATGGAATGGTAAGAAATGGCTAAATAGATGATTTCAAAGATATGGAAAAATTATATGAACTGATGGAAAGTAAAGTGAATGGATCTAGGAGACCTATTTGTACAAAAAACAATATTTTAAAAAATGAGCAGTTTTGAGGATTGTATAAAATAATGATGAAGGAAAGAGCAGAACCAGGAGAACAATTTCTATGGTAATAACAAGTTGCAAGTACTTTGATCAATAATCATTCAGTATTCCAAAACACCAATTATGAAACACGATCTCCATTTCTTAGAAATGATAGATCTGTGGTGTGGAATGAGACTTATATACTTTTGTATTCAGTCATTGAGAGCTTTCTTTTGTTTAACTATGCATATTTGTTTAAAATGATTTCTTTTTTAAATGGTGTGACGTGAAAGGGACATATTTCTATTAATTAGAAAAAGAATTGGGGTGATAACAATGTAGAATGTTGTCTGAACTTACAGGGAAGTCACTACTATTGGTTTTACTTGTGTCACCTTTTTTTTTGAAAGACTTGTCACAAAGTAAGAGTAATCAATAAATAGTGACATATAAGCAAACCACATCAATAAAATTTGAACAATTAAAAAAAACATAATTTAGACCAGCAAAATTAAGACTATAAAACTATTCAGAAAGACTTTTATGAAATCATGCATAATAAAAAAAACCAGAATGCAGGCTAATTAAGTACAAACAAGAATATAGAAACATTAATGGACAAATTAAATGGTAAAGACTAAAGGGGACAGACTAAAAAGTACAAATTGTGATTGAAAGAAAAGTACAGAATTGTGATTTTATTTGTCTAAGGAAGTTCTAGTGAAGAAACTCCTTCTATCAGTGTAGGTCAGAAACTGTTCTTAATCTTAAAGACTTAGAAAGTTACCTGGTGAAATTATATAAATTAATTTATTTAAATAAAGCTTTGTGACATGTTTAGTTGAACTGATGTTTAATATTTTATTTACAATACATGTTTTTTTTTTAAAGAGGAAGATGACAGCAAGGATATGGAGTATGAAAAGTTGAGGCAAGGCACTATAAGAACAGTATCTGAGGTGTTCTGTCACAGAATGGGCTGATATTGGACAAGAAAAATAAATTTATTTTTTCTGGGTAGGGATGGGAGGAGGGGAGAGGAGTATAGGAACACAAGGGTGGATGGAACGGTGATAACCAGAGAGAGAATAAAATGACAGAAATGCTACACTTTTATTTTGTTTCTGTTTTCTCAGACAAGGAAAATTATGTCTTGGCAGAAAAGGATAAATCAAAGCTAGCTAATGGAAAGTGATGATGAATAGGAAAATATTAATAGAGAACTTAGCTATGCTTAATGAGGTCAAGTCACCAGATTCCAATGAATTTTAGGTACTGAAAGAAATGATTGATTAGTGTCCAGTCCCTCAGTTGGCACTGTTAGAATGGAACTTTGAGCCAAATTCTTCCTTCTTTTCATGCTAAATAAAACACCAACAGTGTTTACAATGGAGCACTCCAGGAGGTAGCATCCAAGCACAAAGAAAGTTGATTTGGATCCCAAAGATAAATGAGAGTAGTTTTATTCAGAAAACAACAAAGACAGCTCAAGTCTGGATCTTCCTGGAGCTCCACCTCAAAAAGACCATTGCCTACTCTGAGGACAGTGCTCAGGCCTGACACCTTCAAACATCCCCCAAGCAAAAAAAAAAGACTAAAAGTGAGGTGATTTTTGTTTTATCTAAACTGGCTAGATGTGTTAGGGTAAAAAGTATTGCACATCATTTGGAAATGGCCATACCTAAATTATGAATATTGATCATTGACAAAGTTAATAACTACCTCTCAATTTATTACTCTGAATTCCTGTCTTAGTGCTGGCATAATCCTTAGAAAAATTGTAATAAAAGTAAAATGCCCTTCCCCACCCCAACCCATTTTTTGTGTTTTCTCCTCTGTATTAAAAGAGATAATATTTTGCAAAAGTCCTTGGCACAGTGCATGGCACACAGTAGGCATTTAATGTTTTCTCTCTTTTCTCTTCCTCCACCTTCCCTTGTTGCTAATAGCATCTTCTCTCCCAATACCTAATGGCCTCCATCAGAAGTGAACAATGCCCCAGCACTCCCCCTGCCCTTATTCATAATCTTCTAACATTTGCTAGGAGAGTCCAGAGAATCTAGCAAAGTTTGGGAAAGCTTGGAAAATCTGTTTGTGACATGTCACTGTTTCATTGCTTTGGATTATTTATGCTTCTTGTGTACCATATCCTGTGTACAGCTGAAGTGCTAGTACTCCTCTTTCCTAATTGGTAATACCATAATCCTTGATCCCTGTTGGGTCATTCCCTAGAGCAGCAAGGTGATTGGTCTACTTTTGCTGACTCATAATATTTACAGCCTATGAAGCTCTTACTTTCTACTTAACTCTTTGGGCAAGATTATGGCCCCAAATGGTGCTTATGTACCCTCCAGTCGGTGAAAGCTTGGATGGTATCTGTGCTCTTGTGTATGCCAGAATTAAAGACTTTGGGATATAAGGATTACTATGTTACATATATGGCACATATTTCAGCATGTTCCCTGTAACCACATAGTCTAATATGACCTCCTAGTAACATGAATTGCAGTATATTTCTTGGATCAACTCTGACAGCGAAGAAACCTATCATCTTATCTGTATTCTTGCCCTCAACAGCTTATATCTCAAATATAGATTTCTCTCTCTATTTTCCTTGTTATCAGATTCAGCTTGCCAGGTATTTAATTCATTTTTCTTCTCCATTTAAAAAATATCTGATTTCCTGTTCTCTTATAAATTGATAGATTAATTAATATGATATTTATAGCTGATAAAGTCCTAATGTGTTGTCATGAAAATAAACCTCTCTGCACTTATATAGGCTGGTCTTCAGACAACTGACACAGTCCATTGCTGGGCTCATGGTCAAAACCTTTCCAGTGTGATAGGACATTCCAAAGGTATTGTTGAGCTGGCAGAGGCTTTGAACACTAAGAATCACCTTCCTTCCAACTGTGGCATTGAAGTCAGACTTTTCCCTTGGTGAATCACATCTTCTTTTTGGAAATCATTGGTGCCTTAAACAGGCAATAAACATTTATGGACATTATTTTTGCTTGCACAGAATTTACCTATCTACCTTTTCCTTTCTAACTCTCTACCATCCACCTCCCTACTATCGTTATCCAAAAGGTTTCTATGTTGGAATGAAAAGCCAGAAATTTGCCTGAAGTACTATATGTTACCCTGGGAAAGTTACTTAATCTCTATGATTTTTAGGAGTTCTGAAATGAAGGGTTTGGGCTACAATGATATCTCAGTCTCTTCTAATTCTGACAGCACTTTGATTCTGTGGCTTATGGTAAAAGCCAACAAAATTTTCTCATTAGAGATGAATGTATTTCATCTGTGAAAGCCAAGAGCTTGAATGTCTACATCTTTATCCTCTTGGTTCTTGGTTTGCAGCCAGATTTGCCAGGGGGAGGCAGTGGGAAGTTGCTTTGCCCCAGTTACAGTTTATTATAGAATATACAAGCAGGCATTTGCACACACAGACATTGCCACAAGAAAAAAAAAAGGAAGGTCTTATGATATCTGGAAGTCTAGACCTATGGTATCTCAGATTTTCAAGATAATTAGGAGCAAGTCCCCTGGAAGACAACTCTATGCCCTAGCTATTTGATTCCAACCTTTCTCCCCTCCCCCCAGTCAGGTAGCTGATTTCCTCTTCAGAAGCTATCTTATATTGTGACAATAATATTAAGTATTCTGGTTCCTATTACTAGGGGAATGACTACTGCTATGAGGAGGGGTAGAGATTAGTGATTTTATTGTAGTAGCAAGAATCCTAAAGTCTTTAATGTTGTGGTTAGTGTGGAAGACCTCTACTTTGGTTGGCTACAGTCCTTAAGTGACAAGGGATAACAAAATGCCAGTTACAGATCTCAGACCAGAAGTACTCACCCTAGGCCAAGAAGGATAAAGGAGCCTCACCCTCTTTTTTAGGGTCTGATCACTAATTGAACTTGGCCCCATAGAACCTTGGAACCATCATAACCACTACAGCTCAGAACTGTTAATTATGAATGGTGCTAGAAAAACATGAGGTCTCATGATAAAGAGATATGTGAGTAAAAACTTCCATTGAGGATTACAGGTTTGGGGATGCAAAGCTTTTCCTCATCAAGCTAAAATTTTGTTAGGTGAGGTGTAACATTAAATTATCTGTAAGCAAAAAGTTAAATGAATGGTTGTGTGCTGCTTATAAGCTAAGGAAAGAATAAAATATGGCATTAATCTATGACAGAAACAAATTAGAATCCAGGAGCTTGTTCCAGTTTATTGACTTAGTTCTATTAGACATGAAATTTAATACCTTATGATTCTTACCAAAAGAGGTTTTATCCTATTGACCATGAACCTTTATTCATTCAACTAATACATTCTTTTGAGTACACACTGAACAAGGTGCAATGAATTCCAGGTGTTGCCATGAATACAAAAATGAATGAGACAGGGTCTCTTTCTTTAGGGAGTTTTCATCTACTAAGGGAAACAAAGAAATGTATGTCATCAAAAGACAAGAGTGATGAGTTTTGATTCAAGGAGCATTTATTATGCTGAGCGAAAGGAGAAGAACCAGGAGAACATTGTGCACAGCAATGACCACAGTGTGTGAGTGTTTTTTCTGATAGACTTGGAACTTCATAATAATGTAAGAACTTACGAAAAAAAAAATCTCAGTGGTAGTATTCTAACATAAAATGTCTTCCACACTCGGAGAAAGAAATATGGAAGTCATTTGCAAAAGGTAGCAGATCATGTTTGTATATGTGTAGGTTTTACTGTATTATGTTTTGATTTGTTATATGATTTCTTCCATTTATTTTAGTTCGACTACATAGCATGACTATAGTGAAAATGTGCTCAATAGGAAAGTATATGTAGAACCTATACAGAATTGTATGTTGTCATGGGGAGGGAGGGGGGTAGTGGGGGGAAAGGTGGGGGGGATAAAATCTTAATTTTAAGGAAGTGATTGTAGAACACCAAAAAAATAAAAATAAATAAATTAAAAAGAAAAAGAAAATAGAACACTTGTGCTAAGTACTAGATATATAAGGACAAAGC
Organism: Bettongia penicillata ogilbyi; assembly: GCA_023548195.1. Lineage (NCBI taxonomy): Eukaryota > Metazoa > Chordata > Mammalia > Diprotodontia > Potoroidae > Bettongia > Bettongia penicillata. The sequence continues at coordinate 15,349,585 of JAJHZJ010000322.1, forward strand.
AAAATAGTATCTACCCACAAGGACCTTTTATTCCCCTGAGGGGAAACAGATACACTCTTAGAGCTAGAAGGAGTTTAAGAAGTTATTTGGTCCAAGCTCTTTATTATACAGACCTGACCTAGAAAGAATGACTTGCCTAAGGTCAAAATAGGTCACGTGAATACCAGAACTGGGATTTCTTCCCAGTTTCTCTGACAGATAAACACTAATTTTTGAGGAGAAGACACTAACAGATTGTTGCATCAGGAAAGTCCTCCCATAGGAGGTAACACGAGCTGAAACTTGAAAGGGATTAGGGAGTCCAAATAGTAGAGATAAGGAGAGAAAGTTTTTCAAGGTATGAATCATAACTGGTACAAAAGAATGTAATATACAGAACGTATGATCAACAAAAAAGGCTATTTGACAGAAATGTAGAGTGATCAATGCTATATGACAGTTAAAAGACTATAGGAGCTTCAGGGCAGGGAAAGCACTGCCAGTGGGTTAACCAGGAAAGATTACCAGGAACAAATGGCAGCTGAGCTTTTTGAAGGATGAGTCAAATTTCAATAGATGGAGAAGAAGGAATGAGGGAAAAGATAGGAAGGACATTCAGACCAACTAGAATATAATAAGCAAAGGTATAAAGATGGGGAATTATGTGGCACTTGTCAAAAACTATGAGTGTCCAGTTTGGTTTGAATGTCAGCCATAAGGAGGCAAACAGTGGAAAAGAAGAATAGGTGGAAAGTTAGAATAGGGAATTTAAGGATTTTGAAGTTGGCAGAAAACATAGAAATCTTTTAGTCAAAGCTAACTTCCCAACCTAGCCAGTGCTTTCTCCCCTATTGACTCTCAGGCTAGATCACAGAAGGACCTTGAAAATAGCAAGGATTTTCTTTTGTTTCCCTCTCTCCATAGACAATAGGAAGCCTTTGAAGACTTATCGAGAAGGGCAGTGACTTAAATAGGAAAATATATTGAAGGGAATGAAAATGGAGATGAACTCAATGGCTATTGAAATAGTACTGATGAGAATGTAATAATGACCTCAACTAGTGTGGTAGGAATAAAAATGGAAATATATGGATATAAAGGTAAATATACACATATATGTATATATATATATATGCATCTAATTCATGTATATAATACATGCATATTGAGGGATAGAAGGTGGCAAAGAAGAAGCAGGGATTTTCCTGAGCTCTCTGCACAAATCCCTCAAAATACCTGTAAAAAATTACTCTAAACAAACATTAGAGCAACAGAAATCACAAAATGACAGAGTAAAACCGGTTTTCAGGCCAAGACAATCTGGAAGGCTGACAGAAAGGGTCTGCTGCACTGGCTCAGTGTGGAGTACAATCCAGCATGAACCACACAGGAACAGAAGAGACTGGAGCATGCCTCAGGGCACTGACTCATTGGCAGCTGTAGCCATTTCCAAACTTCTCAAACCACAAAAGCCAACAACAGCTTCAAAGGTCAGTGGGAAAAGTCTCACCTGGGTAAGAGAGGAATATAATCCAGCCCCAGCCCAAGCATCAACCCTAGTGCCAGGGTGGCGGCAGTCATTTCTGCAGCTGTGACTGCTTCTGAAGCTCTTGTTCTACAGGGGGTGGGGGAAATCAAGCAGCTGATGTGAGTTGCAGTCCTGGGTATTGGAAGAAACACCTGGGGGAAGGAAGAGAGCTGATATGGCAGAGCTTGTGGTGACTGTGAAGAGGGAATACTCTTCATAACTCCAAAGCAGAAAAGAGTGCTTCTGGCTGCTCACAGAGCAGAATACAGGCCAGGACAGAAGCAAACGCCTCTCTTTTGATCATAACACTTTGGAAGAACTGAGCATTTATGGGTCCCTAGAGATATCTCTGAAAACAGCTGCACAAAACCCCTGAAACTTGGGACGGTACACCCTCCATGTAACAGAGCTCAAAAGTCAAGTAATCGGTTGAGAAAATGACCAAAAATGGGGAAAAATAAGACTAAAGAAGGTTACTTTCTTGGTGAAAAGGCATTTTCTTATATTGAGGAAGATCAAAGCATACAACGAAAAGAAGATAGCAAGGTGAGCATTCCTGCATCCAAAGCCTCCAAGAAAAAGTATGCAAAGGTTTCAGGCCATGGAAGAGCTTAAAAAGGATTTTGAAAATCAAGTAAAAAAAGAAGAGGAAAACTTGGAAAGAGAAATGAGAGCAATGCAAGAAAATCATGAAAAACACATCAAGAGTGTGCTAAAGGAGACTCCACAAAATGCTGAAAAAAAATTACACCTTTAAAAATAGACTCACCAAAATGGCAAAAGAGTCCAAAAATGAATGAGGAGAAGAATGTCTTAAAAAGCAGAACTGACCAAACAGAATAATTCCATCAAAATTATAATGGAGCAAATGGAAACTAATGACTTTATGAGAAATCAATAAATTATAAAATGAAACCAAAAGAATGAAAAAATAGAAGACAAAGTGAAATATCTAATTGAATAAGTAACTGACCTAGAAAATAGATCCAGGAGAGATAATTTAAAAATTATTGGTCTGCCTGAAAACCAAGATAAAACAAAAGGTTTAGATATCATTTTTCAAGAAATTATCAAGGAATGAGAGGGTAAAAGAGAAATGGAAAGCATCTACTGATCACCTCCTGAAAAAGATCACAAAAGGAAAACTGCTAGGACTATTGTAGCAAAATACAGCCAGAGTTGACCAGAGTTCACAGGTCAAAGGAAAAATATAACAAACAGAAAGATTTAATTCAAATATTGTGGAAACAATCAGGATTTAGCAGCTTCTACACCAAGGGATCAGGAGTTTGGAACAGGATATTGCAGAGATCAAAGGAGCTAGGATTAAAACTAAGAATCACCTACTCAGCAAAACTGAGTATAACAATTCTGGGGGAAAAAGGGAATTTCAATGAAATAGAGGACTCCCAAGGATTCTTGTTGAAAATACCAGAACTGAATAGAAATTTCAAATACAAGAATCAAGAGAAACATGAAAAGACAAACAGGAAAGAGAAGGCATAAGCAACTCATTAAAATTGAACTGTTTACATTCCTACATGGAAAGATGATATTTGTAAATCATGAGACTTTTATCATGGGGTCAGCTGAATATGAAGGGAGGGGTCCTAAAACATAAAATCAAGTGCTGAGAGGAATTTACTGGGAGAAAAAGAAAGGGAGAGGTAGAACATAGTAAATCATCTCACATAAAATAGGCAAGAAAGAGCTTTTACAATGGAGAAGAAAATGGGGGGAGGTAGGAGGGAATAAGTGAGCCTTACTTTCATCAGATATGGCTTAAGGAAAGAATAACACATATTCAATTGGGTATGGAAATCCATTTTACCTTGCAGGAAGACAGGGGAAAGGGGATAGGTGAGGGATGATAAAAGAAGGGATAGAAGATTGGAGGAAGGGGTAATTAGAGGCAATTGTGGGGGACAGGTCAAGGGAGAGAATGGAATAAATAGAGGGCAGAACAGGATAGTGAGAAATATGGTTAGTCTTTCACAACATGACTGTTATGGAAGTGTTACCTATGTTTACACATGTATGACCAATATTGAATTGCTTGCTTTCTAAATAGGATGGGTGGGGAGGGAGGAAGGGAGAAAATGTGGAGCTCAAAGCTCCAAAAAATGAATGCTAAAAATTGTTTTTGTATGCAACTTGGAAATAAGTCCTACATGCATTGGGTATAGAAATCTATCTTGCCCTATAAGAAAATAGAGAGCAGGGGGATGGCAGAAGGAGGGATGATAGAAGGGAGGGCATATGGGGGAAAGGAGTGTTTAGGATCCATGTTGTCCTAGAGCTAGGGAGGGGACAGATGGGAGACAATTTGGAATTCAAAATCTTGTGGAAGTTATTGCTGAAAACTGAAAATAAATTATTTTTAAAAATAATACATGCATATTGTGTATATGTATTGTTTGTATCTCAGATATATGTATATACAATGCTCTCTTTCCCCATTCTGCCTCTTTTGTGCAAAATATGTTCTTATTTTAATCTAAACACTTCCCTCCCTAATACTTCACTATGCTATATGTATCCTATTTACAGATCTGTAAAAGAAAACACATAATATTTCAGTGGTATAAAGAAAGAAATAGAATCAGAACAATTTCATTCAGTATTGGAGCCTTGGAACATCAGTTAATAATTGGTCCCAGATTGAAATTTCATGACAACTTTGCTCACATATTTCACTCCCTAGGACCTCTGGCATCAAATATAAATTTCTCTGATTGGAAATAAAAATGTTCACATCTTTGTTGTGTCACAAATTTCTTATACATGCACTAAATATTTCAGTTATATTGGTCTTGGTCATTCTCAAACATCTCCACCTCCCATCTCCATTCTGTTCTAACTGATACCTCTGCCTACGATATTATCCTTCTCTCTTCAAACTCTATAAATCTCTAAGTTCCTTTGCAACTCAGCTTAAGAATTTACTGTATGAAGTATACAGTTCTAGGCACTGGTAATATAAAAGCACAAGTGAAACTTCTACAGCTAAAATATAATTCAATATATTAAAAAGACTAGATTTTCACTCAAGTCTCTTCCTCCTTTAAGTAGTAATTACAAGTAGAAGTACTTGGCAAAAGCCTTTGCTGGTCTCCAACCCCCAACTAGTGCTACTCCAAGGTTACCTAATATCTGCTTTAATGTTTTGGAATATATCTATTTTAAGTATTTTGAATATACAGACACATACATATTTACATGCATACATATGTATATACATATACATAATACATGTTGCTTCACCTACTTGAATGTAAGCTCCTTGAGGGCAGGGACTGTCTCACTTTTTTCTTGGTATGCCCAGTACCTAGGACTGTGCCTAGAGCAACAGGTGTTTAAGAAATGCTTCACTGATTTGCTTTATACAATAGGTGTATTTTTGAAATTTTTTTTTGTAAATTGAGCATCTTTTAAAAATTGAATAACATCTTAGCAGGAAATATGGGAACCTTGTTGGTGGGATATTTTGTAATGTAATTAATTACTCTGCAAAAGTAATGATCAATCCCTAAGTCATTTCTTTTGAAAATCTGGATTTTTAAAAATATATTGGACTTTATTTCATGGTGGCAAACCTATGCTTTTAATATGCAGTTTGTAAACAAAAAAAAATCTTAATTTCTCCCTACTTTAGATGATACTGTCATAGGGTTAGATATTTAATCTAATATTTATCTAATATCTAATAATATAATATCTAATATGTTATATATTTTCCATCCCTAACACTTCTCTCAATAATATGATTTTATTCTCCTTATTATTATATAGCATGGTTCAGTGCGAAGAGCTCTAGATATGGTATCAGATGTCCTGGACTGAAATCCCAGCCCTATCATTTTCTCCCCATAGGTGACAGTGGGCATACCATTTTACTTCACTTGGTTTCAGTTTATTTATCTGTAAATTAAAGGTGTTAGAGAAGTCCCTTATTCTGCAAAATCCTGTGATCCGTTTCTTTCTTCTAATCAGTGCTAAGCCACTATCTAACTAGCCAAAGAAGAATCTAGAAAGTCAACATTAGTGAAAGTAACTGAGGACACTAGCACAGTCCATGTATTAGTGGGCAACCTGTAATTTAGAAAGGCTTAACCTACCTACTCTAATCAGCAAAACTGGAGGGCTTAGATTAATGGGATGCCAAGGAAGATATGGTAGCTCGCTGTAGATCTGGCCTGAAGTGCTAAGTGGTTTTTAGTTTCACAAGGTGAAATGTGCTTTCTAATCTGATGTGAATTGTAAATGGGCTTGACTGAATGCTACACTTCCTTTCCCATTCCTAAGCAATGTATCATCTGTCTAGAACACCCACAGATCAACAGTGCAGTAACTAAACACTTTTCCCCCTTACATCCTCATTGTCTCTAGCCCTCTAGGAGAAATGATGCAGATGTTTAAGGGCCCTCTGGAATAAATCTAGGATGTAAAGAGGGGTTTCATCCTATTAACCAAAGTCTTCCCCTGTCCATTGAGCAGGGAAGTGCTCAGCAGCTGTAAGCATCTTTAAAAGTCACATGAGAGTCAAGTGCTTAGAGCTTTAGAAGCCTGGATTTATATTAAAAGGAATGGCACCTGGCCTCTGGCATTCCCCCACCCCCTCCTCCCATCCTTATATAATTCAGGTTGAAAGTGTAGTTAGCTAGATGTTCATAACTGCTGTCTTTCCCAAAAGAATGAATGAAAAAGCATTTATTGTGAAATTATTATTTAGAAACCACTATATAAGTGCTAGGGATACAAATATGAAACCTAGACTTTCCCTGTTACTAAGGAGTTCACATCTTAATGGAGGAGACAAGCATAGATGAGGGACGTAGGTGGACAGAGTGCTGGACTTGGAGTCAGGAAGACCTGAGTTCAAATTTAGCTTCAGTCACTTACTAACTAGGTGTCTCTTAGCAAGTCACTTCTATTTGCCCTAGTTTCATCCTCTCTAAAATGGGGATCATAATAGTACCTACCTCTCAGGGTTGATGTGAGGTTCAACTGAGATGATAATTGTAAAACTCTTTGAACTATGTCTGGCACATAGGAAGCCCTATGTGTGTGTGTGTGTGTGTATGTATATGTACATTATTATTATTGTATTCATAATTTCAGCTGTCATATGGAAAGGCTCAGTGGTCCTTGGGATGCAGTGGCAAGGCAGATTCTGATGCACTTTCCCTAGTGATATTTACATTGATAAAATAATATCTGCATCTGATATTGAACCATTGGACCCTGCCAAGGGCCTTCATAGAGGAACTTCCTTTTGTGGGCTCCCAGTAGAGGCTGAGAAGGTAGGTGCTGCAGCACACTGTGGATACATTTGCTGAGTCATATTTCCCCAAGGTTTGCTGTCCCAGGTGATAGCTAAAGGGGCTAGGGTAAAAGAAAGGTCAGTGATGTGAGGATACTATTGTTTCCAACACTCAGACTTACCTGATCACAGAAAAGAGACTCAACCTCTGTCCACCTCCATTTACTGTAAGTAAACTCTTGGAATTATGCTTCTGAGAATTTTGATGGGATGGGGAGGACCCTTTTCTGGCTCATAAAATCATGGTATTTCTAGATGGATGAGATATTTGAGACAAATTAGTCTAATCTCTTCATTTTGTAGGTGAGGAAACTGACACCGAGGAGGCAAGTGACTAGCCTAAGATCAGACAGCTTGTCAGCCAGTTGAACTGGAACCAAAATTCAGATCCTTCAACTCCCAGTACCCCAAGCTATTTCTGATATGTCAATATTGACCAGTGTTTCCTAACATTCATGGGGTTTAGTTTCCTTATTCACTAAATGACAGCACTAGACTACAATAGAAGAGGTAGGATGTGAACACAGGTATTCTGATTTCCAAAGCCCATATATTTTTTCCAGTGACCACATTGATTCTCCATCATTCTAACTTCATAGATTCTTGAAAATGTCATAATCTCTTCAATGGAAGATTTATGGAAGGGCATGGCCAAAAATTATGTGGGGTGGGCTGTGATCTTCACTAATGAAGGGGATATTCACATTGATGAGATCATGCATTCATTGAAGCATTGAGGTATTATTAATAACGCATAGAGTTGACACTTTTTAAGAGGTTTAATTCTTCAAATAAACCACTAATCAGAAAGGGTGAGTGCTTTTAGACCCTTTTCAAGTTGCTATGCCTTCTTCCTAATAACATTTTTTACTTATCTTGTGGCTAGTTTTCTTGCTCGTTGGTACCACAACCAGAGGGTAGACAGTCAAAGGAAGATGAGGAGAAAGACAAGTTCATCCACCTCAAAGATAGAGATTGTGGTGCTCTGGTTTCCTGTGCTCACTGGCACATAGTGGGCAATTCATTTTTCCTCCTGCCAGTTGTCTCCACTTACCTGCTGACCTATGGCTGAGAGAAGGTCCTGCTCTTGGTAGGAAGGATACATAGGACCCCTGCTTTTGGCACCCTGTTTTTTGAGCACCTGTTCACAATATTTAAACTCTATCCTTGTCTAGATTCCTTGCCTCAGTTAGCCTGTTTGGGCTCTGATGTTTCCTGATAACTAATTCTTGAGACCTATAACTCACTCTCTAGTTCTATTTGTGAATCTTATATTCTGACTTCATTGGCCTAGTTATTGAATTCTTGAACTGACTCTGACTTTCAGCAAGGGTGTACATGTTAATGGCAGACCTCCCATTCCATAACTCTAGGTCCTCCATAACCTCTAGCTTACAGGCCTATAGTTCTTAGATCCCCATTTAGAGCTCTTCGCTATTTATGAGCTCTTTTATTTTCAATTGCATGCATTGTGCTCATGCTGTGTTTGCTGGTGGTGAGGGCTAGATTCACAAAGCAGTATCTGAAACTGTTAAAGTAGAAATGACTGACAACAGTTCAAAGCAGTATATCTTAGAGGAGTATGTACTTTTAAAAAAAGGTTAAAGGAATGAAGTGACATGGTGGAATTTCAGGCAGAGGTAGAAACTTTGCAGGATAAAAAAAAGTCCTTGTAAGAATCACAATAATCTATTGTGCCTCTTTGAGGTCTGACCAGTACTGTTAGGGTCACTCAGCAGCATTAGTCACTGAGTGCTGTATATTTTCCTAAATCAAAATCCTTTACAGAGATGTGCACGATTTATAATAGTACTCAACAAGATGTTTAAAAGCTGATGAATACCATGAATTGGTGACAGATGGACTTGTGGCGTCTATTATTTAGAAAGTTGGATAATAACCCCAAGATTCTTCTTCATGAAAAATAATCTATCTTAAAAAAAATTCTTGCAGTGATATTTTATGTGTGTGAATCATAAATTTCCAAAGTACTGAAGTTGAACATTCACCTAAGGACAATATAGGGGTATATCTTGGCTACAATAAGGCTGCAATACGTTACGAATTATGTATTACAGAGAATACGAGTTGTAAATAATGTCATCAAAGACATAGAGTTATGGAACCAGGGATTTAGAGCTGAAAGGAAATTAGAAGACATTGAATCCATCTTCCTCACCATCCCAAAACTCTTTTAAATAAAGTCTCACTAAAATTTTAAGGAAATACTCTATAGAAGAATAAACTAAAGACCATAGAGGTTAATTGACTTATCTATGATGAAACAGGCAAGATTTGAAATCAGTTTTCTTGACTCTAAGTCCAGGGTATCACTCACCATACAAAGCTGCTTCTAAAATTAGTGACAATTCAAAATCAGATTGCCCCCATGACAATGGTCTATGAACTTTTTCCTCCAGTGTGTTAGTAAATTCAGGAGATGAAGGATCATCACAAATGTAACAGGCTGAAGGGATCACAAGTGGTGCTATGTGCAGCAACACTAAAGAAATTTCCCTTGAATGGTCCCTCTCCTGTGGGGAGCAGCCGGCACAAGTGAATGCAGATGGCACAGGTGTTTCCACTGGATCACGCAAAAGGTGCCTAACAGTATTTTACATGAAAAATGCTCTGTAATTGGCGGTAAGCAGAGCACCACCTGGTAAGAATTACAGGACCAGAGTACAATGGTACAGGAATGGAATCCATTTACTAGGGGGAGATCTCGTGTGTTGGCAGACACTAGTATCTGCCTTAGGTATCCTCCCTTTGTATTATCTTTAGTTATGATCTAAGCTATTCTAGAGCATGCCTAAGAATTGAGAAAGTAAGCCATGATGGAAGAAGAGAATGATATTAACAAGTATACAAACAAGCTGATTTCTAACTCTAATGACTGACAACGAAACATATTTCCCTCCTCTTGGGAGAGAGGTGAGAGACTATGACTATGCAATATTACATATGCTGTTAATGGGCTCAATTGTCTACCTTTGTTGCAGGGAGGAGTTTAATGGAAGGGGGATGTATATTAGCAAAGGAATGTGAGGTAAAAAAAGGTATTAGGTTGAGCCTATTGCCACCTGAGATTGCTTCCAATTTCTTATTTCTAAAGAAAGGTTCTTAGTGGACATCAAGTGATATAAAGTGATATAAAATTATAATGGTGCTCCCTTGTAAAGGTCACATTGGATAACTTAGTGGGAGTAGTGCTTTGCCTAAGTATTGCATATAAGTATGAAATTAGTATATTTGCAGTCATTGACTATCAGAGCTAGCAAAGTGTAGCAAGAACGCCCTAAACATGGAACACCAATAGTCTCTCCTACAAGAAACCAGGTATTATGCCCATTTCCATTTTCCAGGACAGTGGGAAATATTGTCCTTCTTGGTCATTGACACTGAGTCTTCAAAATCCCATTTTGCACCTTTCCAACTGATGAAGCATTAGAAAACTGGGAAAGACTGTTCATGGTTGGGTGGTGTCTATGATGCAATATAACATTGTTTTGAGGCAGTGGTATAACTGAGTCAAAGACCATATACTGTTGAGTAACTTTTTGAGTGCAATTCCAAATTGCTTTCTGGAATGGTATATCTGATCACAGCTTCACAAACATTACTTCAATGTGCCTATTTTCTCACAGTCCCTCCAACATTTGCCATTTTCCTTTTTTTATCATCTTTGGCAATATATTAAATAAAAAGGAGGAATCTCAGAATTGTTTCAGTTTACGTATCTTTAATAGTGTTTTGGAGCATTTTTATATGACTAAATGTAGTTTGAAACCTAGAATCAGGAGGATCTAAGTTCAAATATCAGTTTAGAAACTTAATAGCTGTGTATATGTCATTTAACTCTGCTTACCTCAGTTTCCTCATTTGTAAAATGAGCTGGAGAAGGAAATATAAACCACTTTAGTATTTTTGCCAAGAAAACCAGAAATGGGGTCATGAAGAGTCAGAAACAACTGAATGACAATATATGTAGCCTTGGTTTATATTTGTTTATATCCTTAGACTATTTATCCATTAAGGAATATAGTCATATAAATTTGAATCCATTTCTTGTAAATCTTGGAAATTAAAACTTTAAAAAAGAAATCTGCTGCAAATATTTTATCCCAAATCTTTTCCTACTAAGCTGAGTTTTATTGGATTTTTTGTGCAAAATCTTTTTAAATTTTTGAACTTATTAATGTAGATGAGCAATGCAATAGACTTTCACGTGATTCCAACCACCAAACCATGATCTCTTTGTCTAATGTGGTTCTCAAAACATTGTCCAGAAGTCAGCCTCAAAACAATGTAATACTGTATTATAGACAAAGGGAGGATACCCAACGCAGACATTAGTGTCCGTCAGCACACGACATCTGCCCTTAGTAAATGGATTGCATCCCTGTGCTATTATACTCTGGTCCTATAATTCTCATCAGGTGGTCTGCTCAACACCAACTGCAGGCCATTTTTAACATAAAATACTATTAAGCCCCTTTTGAATGATGGGTATTCCCTCAATTTCCAGTTCTTGACCACCACAAAAAGAGTTGCTATGAATATTTTTGTACATGTGGGACCTTTTCTCATTTTTATGATCTCTTTGGGATGCAGTCCTAGAAGTGGTATTGCTGGGTCAAAGAATATGCACATTTTTGTAGCCCTTTTAGGTCTAGTTCCAAATTGCTCTGCAAGATCACTGGATCAATTCACAGCTCCATCAACAATGAATTGGTGTTCCAACTCTCCCACATCTTCTCCAGCATTTATCATCTTCCTGTTTTGTCATGTTAGTCAATCTGATAGGTGTGATATGATACCTCAGAGTTGTTTTGATTAGCATCTCTCTAATCAATAATGATTTAGAGCATTTTTTATATGACTATAAATAGCTTTAATTTCTTCCTCTGAAAACAGCCTGTTCATATCCTTTGACCATTTATCTAATTGGAGAATTAGTTGTATTCTTGTACATTTGACTCAGTTTTCTATATATTTTAGAAATAAGGCCTTTTTCACAGATACTAGTTGCAAAAATTCTTTCCCAGTTTTCTGCTTCCCTCCTAATCTTGGTTGCATTGGGTTAGCTTGTACAAAAACTTTTCAATTTAATGTAATCAAAATTATCCATTTTTCACTTCATAATGTGCTCTATCTCTTGTTTGATCATAAATTTCTCCATTCTCCATAAATCTATCCCTTGATCCTCTAATTAGTTTATAGTATCATCCTTTATAACTAGGTCATGTACCCATTTGGACTTCATTATTATGTACGGCAATAGGCATTGGTCTATGCCCAGTTTCCAATGCATTATTATTATCCAGTTTTCCCAGAAGTCTTTGTCAAACAGTGAGTTCTTATCCCAGAATGTGGGGTCCTTGGGTTTATCAAACAGTAGACTGCTAAGTTCATTGACTATGGTGTCTTGAGGACCTACCCTATTCCACTGGTCTACCCCTCTATTTCTTAGCCAGTACTAGGTGGTTTTGATGATTGCTGCTTTGTGATACAATTTGAGATATGGTATGGCTAGGCCATGTTCCCTAGCATTTCTTTTCATTAATTCCCTTGAAATTCTGGGCCTTTTTTTCTTCCAGATGATTTTGATATTATTTTTTCTAGCTCTAGAAAAAATTAACTGGTGCTTTGATTGGCATGGCACTGAATAAGTAAATTAATTTAGGTAGAATTATAATTTTTATTATATTAACTCAGCCTATCATAATCAACTGTTGTTATTCCAATTACTTAGATTTGACTTGGTGTGAAAAATATTTTGTAGTTGTGTTCATATGGTCCCTGGGTTGCTTTTGGCAGTCAGACTCCCAAATATTTTATAGTATCTACCATAACTTTAAATGGGATTTCTCTTTCTATCTCTTGTTGTTGGGCTTTGTTACTAATATATGGAAATGCAGATGATTTATGTGGGTTTATTTTGTAATCTGCAACTTTGCCAAAGTTGTTTATTATTTCAAGTAGTTTTTATTTGATTCTCTAGGATTCTCTAGGTATGTCATCATATAATCTCCAAAGAGTGATAACTTAGTTTCTTCTTTGTCTATTCTAATTTCTTCAATTTCTTTTTCTTCTCTTATTGCTAACGTTAACATTTCTGCTACTATATTGAATAACAGTGGTGAGAGTGGCCATGCTTGTTTCACCCAGATCTTATTATAAATGCATCTAGTTTATTCCCATTACTTGCTGATGGTTTTAGGTAGATACTATTTATTATTTTAAGAAGGCTCCATTTATTCCTATGCTCTCCAATGTTTTCAATTGAAATGGGTGCTAAATTCTATCAAAAATTTTTCTAAATCTATTGAGATAATCAAATGGTTTTTCTTAGTTTTATGGTTGATACGATCAACAATACAGTCAGTTTCCTAATATTGCACCAGCCATGAATTCTTGGTAAAAATTTACCTGATGATGTATTTTTCTCATGACAAGTTGCTGTAATCTTTTTCGCTAATATCTTATTTAATATTTTTGTATCTATATTCATTAGGGAAATTGGTATATAATTTTCTTTCTCTGTTTTGCCTCTTCCTGGTTTAGGTATCAGAACTATATTTCTATCATAAAAAGAATTTAGTAGGACTCTTTCTTCACCAATTTTCCCAAATAGGCACTTATGGACTCTACCCCCTTGGGGCTTAGGATCTCCTCCTGGTTTGCTGAGGTGGACACTCCCAGTCCTGTACTGGTCCCCCTCAGTCATGGCAAGAGGGACTCTTCTCCTTGATCTCTCCAGCCTCCTGAGCTGGTAGACTACAAGGCCCCTTCTGGATCTTTCCTGGGGAAATATTCTCTGGGTTTTTCTAGGTCACTTAAAGGAGGGTGAGAACACTTACAGTTTACTCAGCCATTTTGACTCCCTGTGATTCAAGTAGGTGACTTTCAAATATTTAATCTGTTGGTCTGGTAGTCTCAGTAGTGGCTGCTGCTGTTGCCCTGGTCCCTGCTCTTCTATCTCACTCATTTCCTCTGGATTCCCTTCCTGGGCTGATATGTTTGAAAATCCACACTGTTACTTCGGCTTCAGTCTGCCCAGACCACTCCTGTTCTGCTCCGCTATGAAGGAGTCTGAGCTGGTACAGCCTGCACACTCTGTGTTCCCCTAACCCCATGTAACAGATCCTTGCTGTCGACCTTCCAGGCTGTCCTGGGATGGAAATCTGCCACACCCTGTCTCCTAGTGGATTTTGCCACTCTAAAATTTGTTCAGATTCTCTTTTTAGGAGTATCTGAAGGAATTTATGGTAGGATTCAGGTGAGTCTGTGCTCTCACTCCACCATCTTGACTCCACTCCCCATAAGTTCTGCTTGGATTTGAAAGACATAGCTGCAGGAGCATATCACTAAAACATAAGTTTTCATTATGTTTCATGTATACAAATATGTATATTTATTCTGCTCTACATGGATAGTAATACTTTCCCTTGCTTTCATATTTTTTCATTTTTTGAGCTGCTTCACTGAGTAAGACTCCTTATTCTAGACTTGTTCCGCATTTGATGAGTGTCTGTATGTACCAGATAAACTGTGATCTTTAAGAACATTTGAGATATATATAGGAGGGAAGGCTTTTTGAGAATAGTCATATAATATATATGTATATATACACACACACATATACATACATATAAATATATGTATGTGTACGTATCTGTATATATGTATGCATATATGTACATGTATGTATGTATGTGTATGTATATATACATATATACATACACATATATACATATATATGTATACACACACACATACATGCCAGTCAGAGATTGGTCCAATAAACTTTTATCTCCTCAACCAATTTAGATGTCCAGGATCTTCAAAGCATGACAATTCTCAAGCACTAGCTACCTATGTGACCCTTGGCAAGTTATTTAATCCCTTAGACAAATCTCTGAAACTATATATTGCAGAGAAATTGCTTATCTGCATTGGTAGAGGGAAATTTCCTCACCGAGGGTTCCCTAAATCAGTGAAATCAGAAGTCCCATCCTAAAAGAATTGTTAGTAAAAAGATTTAAGGGACAAAAGATATGGTATGTTGGGACTTGCATATTAAAAGACCAGGAAACCCAAATTGGTGACCAAAAGAAAGAGCACCAGAGATAACATTCAGAAGTAGCACTCACTAAAGTATAAAGGCAAAAAGATCTGCTGTTATCTGCATTCTTTTTCCCTATGGATGCTTTTCACTTTGTGTCAATGTCAATGTGAGATAACACAGGTCCTAAGGAACTATCACTCAGGGAAAATTGGGAAAAAATAAAATACAATTTGGAGGAAAAGGTAGCAAAGGCAGCCACCTCTTTCCTTAATTAAGGACTGGAAAACTGTGGATCACATATCATTTATGTGTAGTTCACTTAAAGACAACTAAGTTTGTACCTTGCTCTATTTTTGTGTGGAAGGAAGTAAAGCATTTTTAGGACGCATAAACTTCAGGGGTGTGTGTGTGTGTGTGTGTGTGTGTGTGTGTGTGTGTGTGCACGCACGCGTGCATGCATACCCTCCTCATCTTGATAAAAAATTGAGCATTGTGTCACTTACACCCATACAGAGGAAGAACTTTTTGATTACCCAAGGCAAATTTTCATTTTGGTTAAGACATTTTATGAGGAAGTCATACGGCTAAGACAAAGGGGAAAAGCAATGACTTTTTTTTTGTTTCACAGTTTTTTAAAAGTGGCTAGCTATACCTACACTGTATTTAATAGTCATCATTTCAAAGCTTTGACAATAAAACATAGCCTAAGGAAATAGGAATATTCAAACTAGCGCTGGGATCTTTATATTTAGATGATGTTGCTCAGGATCACTATACAAATTGAGGAACATATTGATTCATTTTGTTTGTTTGTTTTGGTACATCACTTCCCAATAAACAATCCCCACCCCATCCTCCATTTTCCAGTGCTTCTCATTAAATAAACTTTGTTAACATAATAATAACTGACAGCATATGTCTGTTCACATTGAAGCTTGTTTGGCGTCAGAAAGAAGGGATGGGATGTTAAATTTGAAAATTTACAACTAATATCAGCAATTGTATTTGACCTGAGTTTTATTTCCTTTTAGTGTTACCTTCATTTACATTATTGTGTTAAAATATGTATCATTCTTTTCATTCTACTATCTTCATTTTGCGTAATTTTCTGCAAGTTGTTGTATTCCTTAAAAAGCCTTCTTTTCCAAGTGAATGCGTCCTCAATTATCCGTTCTATGTCTTTTCATTTTTCAACTTCTTCCTATTTACTCTTTCCTCCTCCATGTCCTCCAGCATGTCTAAATTTTTCCCAGCTTAAGAATGCTTTCACCATGTCCTACCATCCTCTTAAGCTACTGTCCTATATCTCTCTTCCCTTTCTTAGTCAAATTAAAAAAATTGTCTAAATTTGCTGCCTCTCTTACCTTTCCTCTCAACTTCAAACCTGACACCTGACTTCTGGCCGTATCACTCAAGTGAAACTGCTCTTTTCAAATTGCCAAGTCTGGCAGTATCTTCTCAGTCTTCATTCTCAATGTATCTCTGACATTTAATGCTGTTGAGCATATTTTCCTCATCAATACTCCCTCCTTTCTGGGTTTTTGTGATGTTGCTTTTTTCTTTCTTTTTTTTCTTAGTATAAATTTATTTATTAAACTTTTTACATTCATTTTCACAAAATTTTGGGTTCCAAATTTTATCTCCATTTATCCCCTCCCCTCCTTCCCAATACACCAAGCATTCTAATTTCCCCTACCACCAATCTGCCCTCTCTTCTATCATCCCTCCCTTCTCTTGTCCCTATCTTCTCTTTTCTCCTGTAGGGCCAGATGACTTTCTATTCCCCATTAACTGTATGTCTTATTTCCTAGTAGCAAGAACAATACTCAACAGTTGTTCCTAAAACTTTGAGTTCCAAAATCTCCCCATCCCTCCCTCCCCATCCATTCCCTTTGGGAAGGCAGGCAATTCAATATAGGCCATATCTGTGTAGTTTTGCAAATGACTTCCATAATACTCCTGTTGTGTAAGACTAACTGTATTTCCCTCCATCCTATCCTGCCCCCCATTGTTTCTATTCTGTCTTTTGTTCCTGTCCTTCCCCGAGTGTTGACTTCGAATTGCTCCCTTCTCCCATTGCCCTCCCTTCCATCATCTCCCCCACCCTGTTTATCTCCTTCTCCCCCACTTTCCTGTATTGTAAGATAGGTTTTCATACCAAAATGAGTGTGCATTTTACTCCTTCCTTTAGTCAAATGTGATGAGCGTAAACTATGTTTATTTCTCAGCTCTCCTCTTTTTCCCTCCACTAAAACGTCTCCTGCTTGCCTCTTGAATGAGAGATAATTTACCCCATTCCATTTCATCCTCTCTCTTCCCACTGCATTTCTCTCTCACCATTTACCTTAATTTCTTTTAAGATATTCAATTCACTCTCTGCTCTCCGTCTCTGTATGTGCGTGCACGTGCATATGTGTGTGCATGTGCGTGTGTGTGCGTGTGTGTGTGTGTGTGGTTCCACCAACTACCCAGATACTGAAAAGTTTTAAGAGTTACAAATATTGTCTTTCCATGTAGGAATGTAAACAGTTCACTTTTGGTAAGTCCCTTATGACTTCTCGTTGCTGTTTACTTTTTCATGTTTCTTCTCATTCTTGTGTTTGAAAGTCAAATTTTCTTTTCAGCTCTGGTCTTTTCATCAAGAATGCTTGAAAGTCCTCTGTTTCATTGAAAGACCATATTTTCCCATGAAGTATTATACTCAGTTTTGCTGGGTAGGTGATTCTTGGTTTGAGTCCTAGTTCCTTTGACTTCTGGAATATCCTATTCCATGCCCTTCAATCACTTAATGTAGAAGCTGCTAGATCTTGTGCTTCCTGATTTTATTTCCACAATACTTGAATTGTTTCTTTCTATCTGCTTGCAATATTTTCTCCTTGACCTGAGAATTCTGGAATTTGGCTACAATGTTCCTAGGGGTTTCTCTTTTTGGATCTCTTTTAGGCGGTGATCAATGGATTCCTGGAATACTTATTTTGCCCTCCGGTTCTGGAATATCAGTGCAGTTTTCCTTGATAATTTCATGAAAGATGATGTCTAGGTTCTTTTTTTGATCATGGCTTTCAGGCAGCCCCATAATTTTTAAATTGTCTCTCTTGGATCTGTTTTCCAGGTCAGTTGTTTTTCCCATGAGATATTGCACATTATCTTCCATTTTTTCATTCTTTTGGTTTTGTTTTATGATTTCTTGGTTTCTCAGAAAGTCATTAGCCTCCATCTGTTCCATTCTAATCTTGAGAGAACTATTTTCTTCAATGAGCTTTCGAACCTCTTTTTCCATTTAGCTAATTTTGCTTTTGAAAGCATTCTTCCCCTCATTGGCTTTTTGAACCTCTTTTGCCAATTGAGTGAGCCTATTTTTCAAGGTGTTATTTTCTTCAGCATTTTTTTGGGTCTCCTTTACGAAGGTATTGACCCGTTTTTCAGGCTTTTCTTGCATCTCTCTCATTTCTCTTCCCAGTTTTTCCTCCACCTGTCTAACTTGATTTTCAAAATCCTTTTTGAGCTCTTTCATGGCCTGAGCTCATTGGATATCTATTTCGGATGCTTGGGATATAGAGGTCTTGACTTCTATGTCTTTCCCTGATGGTAAGCATTGATCCCCCTCATCAGAAATGAAAGGAGGAAACATTGGTTCCCCAAGAAAGTAGCCTTCTGTGGTCTTATTTTTCTTCCCTTTTCTAGGCATTTTCCCAGCCAGTTACTTGACTACTGAGATTCCTGTCCACCCCTGCCTAGATCAGCCTAGCTAGTGCTTGGACTCTGAGATTCAAATGCTGCTCCCCAGCAGCTCCCCAGCTGCTCCCCAGCCCCAGGGCTTTCAGCAGTGGGAGTGGCTGCTATTCAATGTGAGCTTAAGTTCTGGTGCTCGGGTGGGGGCAGGGCCACCTCCCAGGCTCAGTTCCCTCAGGGGGTTTACCTTCAGTAAAGGCCCTGAGCTCCTTTCTGCTCTGGGAGTCCCGGACCACTGCTGCCTCTGCCGCTGCCTCTGTCGCTTCTTCCCGAAGGGGCCCGAGCTACAGAGACACCCCACTCCCCTCTCAGCCATCCCAGAAGTCTCTCTCACTGACCTGTAGCACCTGTGTATGGAGGGACCTTCATGGCCGCCGGAGGTTTCGTCCCTGAAGCCTGCTCAGATCTGCTCCTCTCGGGGCCATGCAGCCAGGGCAGGGCAGGGCTGGGCTCTGCTGTCCGGTGCACAATGGACCTTTGGTGTCCATTTTTCAGAGCTCTCTGGAACGAAAATCTCCTCCACTGCATTTCTGGGTGGCTTGCATTGCTCCAGAATTTGTGGGGAATTCTTTTTACAGAAAATTTGTGGGTTGTGAGTTTGGAGCTAGCATATGTGAGTCTTTCTACTCCACCATCTTGGCTCCTCCTCCTTGACGTTGCTCTTTTCTATTTATTCTCCTAAACATCTGGTTTCTCTGTTCTTAGTATTCTTTGCTGGATTGTTATCTATATTAAACCCCTAAATGTGATTTTTATCCAAAGTTTGGACCTAGTTTTCTTTTTTTCTTCTTCTCTCCATATATGTATGCATTGTGTATATATACACATATATATTCATGTATATATATGTATATAGGTATGTACATATGTATGTGTATGTGTGCATGTGTATAATTTTTCTGAAACCCCTCAAATTCCCATGTGGTTTAACTCTTCTCTCTCTTCCCCACTTGGCCATCCATACAAACTGGCCTTTTCTCTGTTCCTCATACACAATACTCCATCTTCTATCTTCACACCTTTCTACTGACTGTCTTACATTCCAAGAATGAACTCTCTCCATACCCTCAGTTAATAAAGTCTCTCTTTTCTTTTAAGCTGCAGCTCAAGTATTATCTTCAACATGAAGCTTTCATAATCCCCCAATTGCTAGCACCCTCTCTCACAATTTAACTATTATGAGTTTTTTCATTTTTTATTCTGTATATATTTACATATATATATGTATGACAATCACTCCCCCATTAAAATATTAGATCTTTATGAGGAAGGATTGTTCCACTCCTTGTACTTATATCCCTATCATAGTGTGTAGCATATAATAAGTGATTAATAAATACTTATTGACATTAATATTCTACTATATTCATGTACCACAATCGTTCAACCATCCTCCAACCATTGGATACATACAATATATATATGCATATGTATATATCTCTATATATAATTTTTTCTTCCCAAGATTTTACTGTTACAAATTATGTATATGCATATTCATAGTAACACTAATGTTATATGTAATGTATAAATGTACATACATATATACTGAGTAGTATATGTATGTGTGTATACATACATACATAACATGCTCTTTTTTCCTTTTATTGACCTCTTTGGAGTATAAATTCAATAGTTGGATGGTTGATGCAAAGGATAAAGACAATTTGAGAATAGTTCCAACATAATTTTCTAGAAGTGCCACAGTAATTCACAGCTTCTCTGGGAACAAATTAGCAAGCCTCTTTTCTCACATCCTCTCCAACATTAAATATTTCTGTTGTTTAAAATCTTTGCCAATTTAATACCCTTGTTCATTTTGCAAGACTGATCCGGATCCTTTTCCTCCTAGGCTATATTTTATTATGGTGCAGTTTTGAAAGAGTGCCTTTTTCTAACCTAGAGTGAGTATGGTTAGCCACAGGCCAAATTTGTCCTTGGCTCCAGCCTTATGCTTTGCCTTCCTCTTGCATAGTTTTCTTCTCCCTCCTGAATCCCCTGTGAGGTGCCTCTCCCAAGTTTCATTTCCATAAGACTTGAATACCCAGTAAGATCTTAGCTGGAACATTTAAGATGTTTCCCTTTCCACAGAAAAATGGTTTTTAATAGGGAATACTCCTCAAACCCAGAGCCCTTAAAACCCATGGAAATATATCTTTAACATTGGAATATGAGTTGAACTTACAATTTCTCAGTCCAAGGGACTTTACATTTTTTTTTCCTCAAGTTATATTAAATCTATAGGTGACTAATAACATTATACACTGGAATTTGGGAGGAATTTTACTTTAAAATAAAAGGTTTTATTTTATTTAGCTGTGATATCTGCTAGTCAGGGTTGCCTGGGTTAAATCTACTGAACTAATGAAAAGGCTGCAGGAGAAGATGAGCCTTTCCTCTTTATAGCATGGCTACATTGTCCTCTGTCCCAAATCTATAACTTCTGTCGGGAAGGATGACCTTTCCCAGTAGAAATGTAGCATTTTTTCTCTGTCGAGACTTACTTAAAAGACAAACTTACATCTTCAACTTTTAAAAAGTGGCTCAAAAATTTTCTTGGGGACATTCTTTTTCTAAGCTTCCTGAAAAACACCTTGCTTCACATTAAAAAAAAACAAAACAGACCACTCTATCCCCTCCCCAGTAATCATTCCATCAGATAATGGGTATAAACACTTCTTCCAATGGTGCAAAGTGCCGGTTTTATCAAAACTCTGTGAAATAAAGATATAGAAAGAAAGAGGTAGACAAAAAGACAGAGAGCTGGCTCTATTAGATGTATAGATTGAAAGATAGAAAGAGAGAGAGAGAAGACACAGAGAGAGAGAAGACAGAGAGAAAGAGAGAGAGAAAGAGAGAGAGAGAGAGAAAAGAGAGAGAGAGGAGAGAGAGAGAGAGAGAGAGAGAGAGAGAGAGAGAGAGAGAGAGAGAGAGAGAGAGGAGAGAGAGAGAGAGAGAAGAGCTTTGGTTTTGGCAAAAAAAAAAATTTTCCATCTAATTTAAACTCTTTCATTTCAAGAGAGGTTTAATTAAACCTCCACTTTCAGGACTATCAAGGGAATAATGGAGAAGCCATGCAGTAGTTCAGAACATCTGCCATGACAAATCTGGCAAGGGTGGGAATTGAGTCTCAAAGTTTCAAGGTTCTTTTTCTAATTCAATATCCATCCTTCATAACTAATCTCTAAAGAGGGCCAGGCAAGATTCTCCCTAGTGAAAGCTCATGGCCCTACCAAATATAAGGGACTTCAGGGAATTACTATTTATCGAAAATCTAACCACCAGAACTTTCAATAACAGGTATTTTCCTGCTCTACTGTCACAAAAAAATGATAAAAAAGCAGTATAATTCCATAATCTTAAAATTAGAAATAGATCTTAGCATTTTTTTATACACAGTGTAGTAGAAAATACAATAGAACTGCAATGAAGAGATATGAGTATCTCAGTTCTGCTACTAACTAGCTGTGTGACATGGAGGATATAATTTAACTCTACTGGGCCTTAGAAATGAGGAAGCAGACTAAAGAGTTTTTATATTTCCCTCCACCTCATATTATTAATCTTACTTTCCGACTAATACAAGAATCTCTTCTATCACATTCCTGAGCGATGGTTATAAAGCTTGGATATCTTTAGGGATGGAAAGCTCATTATTGTTAACACTTATTTTCATTGTTGAACAACATTAATCTTTAGAAATCTCTTTAGTATATTGACTCTTGACAGTATGTGGCAATGAAGAGTTGAATCCGTATTACTTTTAGATACTCAGCACAGAAATACAGATTTTATCATGTAAAAAAGCAATGACATGCTTGAACTTGGGATGTCTGATGGAATTATGACTCCAGATTTGCCACACTAAACCACCTCTTTATAACTTCCACTGACTGGTTTAGCTCTTCTTTTCAGGGAAATAGCAACAAAATCTACTCCCCTTTTCACATAACAGCCCTTGAAGTGTTTGAAGAAAACTTTTATATAAACACATGTCTTTTCCATGCTAAATATTCTTTATTTCCTAGAATACACTGGCAGAGGACCATCCAGCAAGGTGTGCTCACATCAATGAAGTCACTGTGCTCTATAAGCAAAGCAGGATTGCAGTAGCTCAAAAGAAACACAAGATAAGCAAATTTAGAGACATTTCCACTCCAAATGGTCACATGATCTACTTATGGTAGAGTCTCCCAAACTCATATCGATCTGTATGACTGTGTCAGCCCTAGTCAGACATACTGAACTTTGACGCCAAAATAGCAATATCATTTTGTTGCTCTTTGAGAATGAAGGGCAACAGTCAATATTATAAGATTTGGGGACTCTGACTTCTGATTACAATCTGACAAGCAGGAGTAAATAACCTGTTATCAAAATCTTATTCCATTAACCAAACTTCATAGCATATTACAGTGTCCATGCAGCCTGAGACCAACCATCTATGCTTTCTAAATTTATGGTAATGTACAATAATGAATGTACTATGATACAATCTAAGTGGGACCTCAGAGCATATCTCTTAAAACCTTCACTTTCTATAAAGGTTGTTGGTTATCCAGTCTTTGTTTGAACATCTCCTGTGACAAGGATCTCACTACTTTATGCAGTGGCCCATTCCATTTTTGATGCAGCTGATGGTTAATACAACCTTGCTTATACTGAACTAAAAGTTGTCTTACTATAAGTTCCACCCACCCATCTATTTTGGTTTTACTGTCTAGAACCACTCAGAATAAGTTTGTCCATCAGCAGGTAGGGGATGCACTAGATAGAAAGTCAGATATGGAGTCAGGGATAAATGAATTCATGTCTGGTCTCAGATACTTACCAGAAGTGCAATTCATTTAACTTTTCTTCTTCTCAGTTTTCTCATCTGTAAAATAAGGATAATAATAGCACTTCTCCCTCCTCCCTTCCCAGGTTTGTTATGAAGATGAAATGAGGGAATATTTATAACACATTAAAGTGTTACACAAATGCTAGCCATTATTTCCATATTACTCCCCTCCAGAGATGAGTGATTAGACGAATGAAAAACAGCTTCCACAACAACAAATTTATTAAGTAAGTACAGATACAGAGAAGGAGCTATACTAAGAACTGGGGATATAAACATAAACATGACAAAGTTCCTGCCTGCAAGGATTTTCCATTCCAATGGGGGGACAATAAATACAAGGGGACAGTGGCCAAGGAGGGAAGTTTTAGTTGGGAATTCCAAGGGATGGTGACAGACGTCATAGGGGCAATATAATGGAACATTCTTTCTGATGGCAGTGTTTCTGATGGCAGAGATGTATACATGTATCAGAAAGAAAGAGGGCATGATCTTGGACTAGTTACCTATAAAGGTTTCATGAGTTTGTACTCACTTATCACTGAGGACAGCTAAGTCCTAAGACTAGTTCCAAAGATTTAGTGAACCAACTCTAAAATTTTTCCGGAGGCCTGATTCCAAGGGTGCTGTTCCGGGAGGGGAGAGAGAGACAATGACAGAGCAGACAGCAGAAGATCTAGGGTGGATGGACAGGGAAAACAGTTATCACATCGTCTCTAAGGTTTTTCCATGGAAAACATCCTTAGCAAAGCATTTCTCATAAGAGAGTTTCATGTCTCTTTCCCTTAGGTGTATTTCAATTTCTCATTATAAATCACACATAGAGCATAGCTTATGAGATTTACATTGTAAAGGAACCTTAGCAATTTTCCGTTCTAGGCCTTCTTAATTTTTTGGTGTCATGCATGGATGCTTATGACACCCTTATCAGAACAATGTTTTTAATTGCCTAAATAAAATACAGAAGATTACAAAGGAAATTGTATTGAAATATAGTTATTAAAGTGAAATAAAAAACTAGTTTATTGACCCTAGCTAAGAACCCCTGATCTTTAGTATCTCCTTTCATTTTCTATAAGTAGAAATGGGGTCAGGGAAATAATGATTTCCTTCATTTCCTTACATGTAGTGACAGACTTAGTATTTAAATTGTATTGCTACACCTATACATTTAGGGCCCTTTCCACTATAATGTGCTGCTTAGTAAAATGCTATCTGAATTATGAAAAATTAAATGATATTCAGAATTGTTTCTGTGCTAAGAACATTTTGTTGTATCGTAACCCTTTGAAATGTACTAATCCCTACAGAGCACAAATAGTAAATCTCAGCAAATGAAAATATTCTGTTAACAAGAACAACCCTTTTTCCATCCCTTGGCTATAAATGGGATTTTGTTGCCAAGCATGGGGCTTTTTCATTTAAGCCAAGGACCTTGGCTTGAATTGAATAAAGTTTCTTAGTTGCTTCAGTGGGAAGGGATCTTCCTGGAGTGAGATATACCCTAAGCTAGGCCCATCTGCCTACCAGGTTGGTATTCAATGGAAGTGACTGGTAAAATGTTGGGAAACCCCGGGAAGTAAAATGATACCCCATCAGCATTTCTGGGCTGTCCAATCTGTAACCTGCCAGGGATTAAGATGAAAGGATGCGTTCAGAGTCCCTCACAACTGAGAAGTCTTTCATAGAAATCATTCACCTTCTGATTTCCATGCAGCTGTGGATAACTTCACTAACCCATTCTGAGGTGGATATGACATTCTTTCTGATAGAATTTGATAAACATATAGGACTACAGCAAATGGACAACGGCAACTTTGAACAGGTGTGATTAAAATAAAAAACAAACAATGTTCACTTGGCTCACTCATTTGGATTCATTCTTAAATAGAGTATTAGTATTTTTATCTTGGAGATTTCTATTCACTCTCTGTGCATTATCCTGTTTTATGGATAACAAGAATAACATAAAGATAGACTTTCCTTATTATTATTAGAGGTGATAATTTGCAGTCTAAGTAAGTTGCTATGGATACCTAAGAAACCACCCCCCCACCCAAAGACTCGGGTCTGGGAGTTGGGGCTTAATCCTGAGGTGATTTTCAATAGCACCAGCTGTCCAGAGCCTGAAAGGCGTGGCAAATTATACCATTATTGGAGCGAAATGGTATGGCTAAGCTAATTATTTGTGGGCTTTAGACACAGGTGTTCATAAAAGACAGAACGTGACTCCTAATCAAGCCTGACTCCAGTAGAACAACAGCCCAGCATGGGGCTATCAAAGAGTTGTTTGTAGTCTCCTCTATTTCAATAATAAAAGAGCCCACTGTGGGCCTTCTGTTCCTGGCACTGGAGTTGTTGCTGTTAGACTGCCATTGCAGGTAATCAAATTTGGGGCTTCCTGGGGGCTTCTTAGGCCACTTATAGAGATTTGTTTTCAGTAATATTTTATTTGACCAGTCACACAACAATTTCAAAGATTGTACAAAATTCTTGTGTAATTTCTTCTTTTGCTTAGCACTGGCTTGGGTGGATAAGTCCACACTAAGAATTCCGGGATGAGAACTTTCTCATAAAATATTGTGCTCAGACTGTACCATATTTCATGCATTTCCGTGTCATTCTATGTCATTTCAATAAATGGTATCTCCATGGTACCTTAGCAGGTGCCTTGGAGAAGTTACTCTTTTCTCCCCTTTCAATCAATAGTATTCAATTCATTGAGTGGGAGGAGTCTATGTCTGTTACTATGTGGAAAGCAATTGAGCTTTTACATTGAGACTATGATGAATGGTTCAGCTTAATAGAGCAGTCTGCAGTTGCCTAACTTTGGATTCTTTTAATGTCCAGAGACCATTAAAGAAGTTCGAAGTCAGTAGCCACCAGTGTTACAGGGGAGATTTATGAACCCAATTGCTAAGCTTCCAAATAATAATGACATAATGGATTCATTATCCTGACACTGTTTGGTAATGAAGAGACCCGTCCATTGTAGTTTTCCATGCTCAGCACAGCACATATGGATTTTATAATGTAAAAGATTTAGGACAATCACATTATAGAACTTGGAATACACAATGCAATTATGTCTCCCGATTCCCACCCCCCCATTATCCTCCTTCACAAACATTGAATCCTAACACCTCAAGTTCCAAGATAGTGAAAACAGATTTCTTCCCTAAGAGTTGTGAATAGTGAAGCACATTGGGCTATCACAAATCAACATTATGCTCACTTATGCTAGGAAGAAAACACAATGACTGTATCAAAGAGTGACTGAGATTTCTGCCTCCAAACTTGATCTATACCAAGGAAGTTGACTTGTGCTGAGATAGACCCATAAATAATTTAAACTATCAGGTGACTACCTGATCTACCATAGACCTATTGAAAGTCTCTGTCTTTGCATCTTTTCTGGATCATATTTTGTTGTTGCTATTTCATTAAGTAATTAATTAATTTTGTCCCCAGATAAAGGTACTGCAAATTGAGTTTCCAGAGTTGAATATATAGGCTTTGAAGATGCTAAGAAACTCACAAAAGCTCATACACAAAAGATGGATCTCTATGATTGTTTTTGTTTTATTTTTGTTTCATTCTGGTTTTTTTTTAGTTTTGAGAGTTTTCTGGGTGGAATCAAAATTCCATAGTGGCTGTAAAAGGGCAAATATATGTGTGTGAATGAGAGTAGGTAAAAACACCCTTATAAGTGATTACAAAATGGGTGACTTCAGTAGCTACTGGTTCATGTATCAACTTTCCTTTGCTCTTTCAAAAAGAATTATTAAGTGCCTCCTTAGTCTGCAACTTTGGACAAGGTCAAGTGATCCAAGGCATAATGTCAACCCAATGCTTTCAGAGAGGTGGATACGAGCTCCTGTCAGAGTTGCTGCCCACTCTCAGAAGCCTCTTTTTATGCCTTCATTTATTTCCTCCCCTGGGTCCCAACGCTTTGCTTATCTTCTCTCTTCCTCACTTTCTTCTAGGCCCACTGGAGAAAGAGACTGCAATTTCCCAACTGTCACTCTGATATGTTTATAAAATAAACCATCCATATTTTTTGAAAGTGAAAAATAAACCCCCAAGTTGTTTCAATTTCAATTCAGACACCATCAGTTGTTTCTTTGGGGATGTATAGCATTTTTCATCCTAAATCCTTCAGAATTGTAATGGATCTTTGGATTTCTAAGAATAGCTAAGTCATTCACAGCTGATCATCTGATATTGCTGTTACTTTGTACCCATTACATTTCACTTTGCATCAACCCATGTAAGTCTTTTTAGGTTTTTCTGAGGGCATCCTGCTCATTGTTTCTTATAGTACAATAGTATTCCATAAAAATTTTATATCACAACTTATTCAACCGTTCCCCAACTGACGTGTATCTTCTCAATTTCCAATTCTTTACTCCAAGAAAAGAGCTGCTACAAAAATTTTTGTACATATAGGTTCTTTTTCTTTTTTTTTAAATCTCTTTTGGGATACAGACCTAGTAGTGACATTGTTATGTCAAAAGGTATAAGCATGGTTTTATAGCCCTTTGGGCATAGATCCAAATTGCTCTATAGAATGGTTTAATCAATTCACGACTCTGCCAACAGTACATTAATGTCTCATTTTCCCCACATCTCTTCCAACATTTGTCATTTACCTATTCCATCCTATTATCTAATCTAATAGATATGAGGTGATACCTCAGATTTGTTTTTAACTTACATTTCTTCAATCACTGGTGAGTTGCAAGTTTTTTTCAGATGGCGATAGATAACTTTAATTACCTCATCAGAAAACTGATTATATCTTTTGATCATTTATCAGATGGGGAAATGGCTCTTATTTTTATAAATTTGGCTCTTATTTTTATAAATTTGACACAATTCTCTATATGTTAGAAAAATGAAGCCTTTATCAAAGAACCTTGCTTCAAAATTTTTTCACAGTTACTGTTGCTAAGTGTATTTCACTACATCCTATTCTCCCCACCCCTATTTATTCTACTCTTTGTCCTTTCACCCTGTAGCTCCTCAAAAGTGTTTTGTTTCTGATATCCCTTCCCCCATTCTGCTCTCACTTCAATCAACCCCCCTCTCTTATTCCATTGACTCCTACTTTCTGGTAGGGTAAGATAGATTTTCAGATCCAGTTGAGTGTGTGTGTTATTCCCTCCTTAAGTCAATTCTGTTGAGAGTAAGGTTGACTCATTCCCTTTTGCCTCCCCCTCTTCCCCTCTACTATAAACATTTTTTTCTTTCCCCTTTGATGTGAGATAATTTACCCCATTCCACCTTTCCCTTTCTCTTCCCACTATACCTCTTTCTTTCAACCCTTATTTTTATTTTGTAGATACCATCCCTTCATATTCATTTTACCTTGTGCCCTCTGTATATATTCCCTCCAACTACAAAAATAATGAGAAAGGTCTCATGGGTTATAAATATAATTCTTCCATGTAGGAATGTAAACAATTCAACTTTGTCCCTTACAATTATTTTTTCCTGTTTGCCTTTCCATGCTTCTCTTAAGTCTTGTATCTGAAAGTCAAATTTTCTATTTAGCTCTGTTTTTTCTCAAGTGCATTAAATTCCTCATTGAATGCCAATTTTTTCTACTCATTGATTACCCTCAGTTTTGCTGGGTAGGTGATTCTTGGTTTTAATCCTAGCTCCTTTTACCTCTGGATTATCATATTCCAAGTCCTTGGATCCCTTAATGTTGAAGCTGCTAAATTTTATGTTATCCTACTTGTGGTTCTACAATACTTGAATCGTTTCTTTCTGGCTGCTTGCTATATTTTCTCTGTGACTTGGGAACTCTAGAATTTGACTGCAATATTCCTAGGAATTTTCCTTTGGGATCTCTTTCAGGAAATGATTTGTGGATTCTTTCAATTCTATTTTATCCTCTGGTTCTAGAACATCAAGGGAGTTTTCCTTGATAATTTCTTGAAAGATGATGTTTAGGCTCTTTTTTTGATCATAACCTTCAGGTAGTCCACTAATTTTTAAATTATCTCTCCTGGATCTATTTTCTCAGGTGAGTTGCTTTTCCAATGACATATTTCACATTTTTTTCATTCTTTTAGTTATTTTTAAAATTTCTTGGTTTCTCATGGAGTCATTAACTTCCATTTACACCATTCTAATTTTTAAGTAATTGTTTTCTTCAGTGAGTTTTTGGACTTCCTATTCCATTTGGCCATTTCTGTTTTTTAAAACATTCTTTTCTCACTGACATTTTGGACCTCTTTTACCAGTTGGGTTAATCTATTTTTTAAAGTGTTGTTTTATTCAATATTTTTTGGGTATCCTTTATCAAGCTATTGACTCGTTTTTCATGATTTTTTTTGCATCTCTCTCATTTCTCTTCTCAACTTTTTCTCTATTTCTCTTACCTGATTTTCAAAGAACCTTTCTGAGCTCCTCCATTGTCTAAGACCAAATCATATTTTTCTTGAATTGTTTGGATGTAGGAGCTTTGACTTTGTTGTCTTCTTCTCAGTATATGTTTTGATCTTCTTTGTCACCAAAGTAAGATTCTATAATCTGATTTTTCCCCCTTTCTTTGCTCATTTTCCAAGCCTATTTCTTGACTTTTTCACTCTTTGTTAAGGTAGAACTTTGCTTCCAGTGAGGAAGGAATACTGTCCCAAACTTCAGGGGTTTTGTATGGCTGTTTTTAAAGAGATTTATAGGGAACTGAAAGTTTTCAATTCTTTAAAGGTTGTATGATCTAAGGAGAGTTGTTACTCCTCTCCTGGCCTGTGCTGTGGTCTGTCAATGACACAATCACTCTTTTCTGCCATAGAATTGTAAGGAGGTTCCCCTCTATAGTCTTGCCACAATCTCTGGTATCCCAGTGCTCTTCCTTACTCCAGGACTGCCACCTAGAACTGTGACCCAGATCCAAGTATGGGCAAAGAAATAGAATCTCACCTCAGTGCCAGCAAAGGGACCCCTGTCATCTCCTTCTGATCAGTTGTTAGATTGTGCTACCATCTGTGGGTTCCACTAGTACTCTCACTGCCACAACTGCTACAGGTGCCACTGCTAATTCAATCACTCCCACAAGCTGCTCATGGTTTTCTGGGGCTTTCCTGAAGCTGGGGCTGGACAACACTCCTCTCTCTCCCAGGTCCTACAGACCTTTCCTACTGACCTTCTAACTTGTCTTTGGTGTTTGTGGGTTGAGAAGTTGGGAAACCACCAAACTGACAGTGGTTCAATCCACTGAAGCCTATTCTGGTCTGTGTGGGCACGGCCTATATTATACTGCATTCTTCTCTCAGCCTAGTGCAACAAACTTTTTCTGTTCACCTTCCAGGTTGTCTTAGACTGGAGATTTATCTTATTCTGTATTTTGTGGGTTCTGCTGCTCTAGAATTTGTTTAGAGCAATTTTTACAGGTATTTGGAGCTCTGGTGAATCCCTGCTTTTACTGTGCCATCTTGGCTATGCCCCCTTCATATTTTTTATAGATGAGAAAAACAGAAGGCCAGAGAAAGTTAAGTGCCTGTTCAAGGTCACTATTATAATAGTAATAAGTAGAAAACCTGAGACTACTCCCTCTGGCTCCCAAACTCAAACTATCCTGGATTCCCCACTATCACCCCTCTCCCCGATATTCAAGTTATTATCAAAGCTTACCAATTTCACCTTTGTAGCATCTCTGAAAAATGCCTCCTATTTCTCCAATGATACTGCCACCATTCTAGTATAATGCTTATCACATTATTACAACAGCTTGTTGGTGGGGAACTGCCTTACTCAAGATTCTTCCCACTTCAATCCATCCTCCAGACACTAAAGTGATTTTCCTAAAGCATGAGTCTGATCAACTTACACACACACACACACACACACACACACACACACACACACACACACACACACACCTCTTGTACCTCAACTCAATAAATTCCAGTTGTTCCCTATCTCCTCCTGAAATCAAATAAAAAATCCTCTATTTGGCATTCAAAGCCATTCAC
Source organism: Bettongia penicillata ogilbyi (assembly GCA_023548195.1). Lineage (NCBI taxonomy): Eukaryota > Metazoa > Chordata > Mammalia > Diprotodontia > Potoroidae > Bettongia > Bettongia penicillata. The sequence goes on from JAJHZJ010000322.1 coordinate 15,381,043, forward strand.
AACCCAGCACCCTTCTACCTTTCCAATTTTCTTATATCATACTGCTCAACACATACTCTTCAAGCAAGTGATACTGGTCTCCTGGGTATTCCTCAGTCAAAACACTCCATCTCTCCATTCCAGGCATTTTCTTTGACTATCTCCCATACTTGTAATGCTCTCCCTCCTCATCTCTGCTTACCCACTTTGTGTCCTAGTTAAAACCCCATATTTTATTGGAACCCTTTTCCAACCACTCTTAATTCTAGTGCCTTCCCTCTGTTAATTGTTTCTAATTTATCCCATATATAGCTTCCATTGTATATTTCTGTTTGCATGTTGTCTCACCCATATGAGGACAGGGGCTGTCTTTTTACTTCTTTTTGCATCCCTAGTGCTTAACATAGCGCCTGGTATATGGTAGGTGTTTAATAAATGTTTATTGATTGATAGACTTGAACTCATGTCTTCTAATAGCAAATTTCATGTTCTTTACTTTATCCCCTTTTGATAATTTCCTAGAAACTGTAAGGACCTAGACAAGGGTTTAAAAAAAACAAGCATGGGGGAGGAGCCAAGACGGCAGAGTAGAAAGACACACATGTGCTAGCTCCTAACACACAGCCCATAAAATACCTGTAAAAAAGAACTCCCAACAAATTCTGGAGCAGCGGAAGCCACAGAAAAATGGAGTGGAGATTTCTGTTCCAGAGAGACCTGAAAAACCAACACCAGAGGTCTGTCACACACTGGACCTGGAGCAGAGCCCAGCCCTGCCTTGGCCATGTGGCACTGAGAGGAGCAGATCTGAGCAGGCTTCAGGGACATAATCTCCAGTGGCCGTGCAAATTCCTCCACCCACAGGCACAAAGGTCAATGAGAGAACTGACCTAGAGGGGAGCGGGGTGTCTCCATAACTCAGGGCTCCTTGGGAAGCAGCAGCGGAGGCAGCAGTGGACGGGACTCCCAAGGCAGGAGCTCAGATCCATTATTGAAGGTATCCATGTAAACCCCCTGAGGGAACTGAGCCCTGTGAGGCAGCCCTGCCCCTACCTGAGCACCTGAATTTAATCATACACTGAATAGCAGCCCTGCCCCCACTGAAAGCCCTGAGGCTGGGAAGCAGCATTTGAATCTCAGACCCCAAGCACTAGCTGGGTGAGACTGGAGGCAAGGCAGGGGTGGAAAGGAATCTCAGAAGTCAAGTAACTGGTTGGGAAAATGCCCAGAAAAGGGGATAAATAAGACCATAGAAGGTTACTTTCTTGGTGAACAGATATCTCCTCCCTTCCTTTCTGATGAGGAAGAACAATGCTTACCATCAGGGAAAGACATAGATGTCAAGGCTTCTGTATCCCAAACATCCAAAATAAATATTCAGTGGGCTCAGGCCATGGAAGAGCTCAAAAAGGATTTTGAAAATCAAGTTAGAGAGGGGGAGGAAAAACTGGAAAGAAAAATGAGAAAGATGCAAGAAAAAAAATGAAAAGCAGGTCAACACCTTGCTAAAGGAGACCCAAAAAAATGCTGAAGAAAATAACACCTTGAAAAATAGGCTGACTCAATTGGCAAAAGAGGTTCAAAAAGCCAGTGAGAAGAAGAATGCTTCCAAAAGTAGAATTAGCCAAATGGAAAAGGAGGTTCAAAAGCTCACTGAAGAAAATAGTTCTTTCAAAATTTAGAATGGAACAGATGGAGGCTAATGACTTTATGAGAAACCAAGAAATCACCAAATAAAACCAAAAGAATGAAAATTTGAAAGATAATGTGGAATATCTCATTGGAAAAACAACTGACCTGGAAAATAGATCCAGGAGAGACAACTTAAAAACTATGGGACTCCCTGAAAGCCATGATCAAAAAAGAGCCTAGACATCATCTTTCATGAAATTATCAAGGAAAACTGCCCTGAGATTCTAGAACCATAGGGAAAAATAAGTATTCAAGGAATCCACCGAACACTGCCTGAAAGAGATCCAAAAAGAGA